>CM066045.1:196119684-196383410 GCA_033557465.1 Ichthyophis bannanicus
CACTTGCACCCTCTGGAATACTCCCTTTTCTCAAGCAACAGACACACAGCCACCAGGGGATACATCCCCTCATATTCTAAGGCACAGCTTGGAAGAAACACCGGAGGACTACTCATACTCAGGCTTCAGAACCCTGCCCTGTTGAGGCATTCCTAACAGGGGCTCTAGAGGTCAAACAATGGCAAGGATTTGAGGGTTTATTTTTATTAAATTGCTAGCTCTCTGACTGGGAGCTCTTAAAAGGATTTTGGTATATTTTTAAAGCAAAGTTACATTCTTTTTGGTGCTTTAGTAGAAATATTTTCTTTAGTGGAATAGGTTTTAAACTCTGTTAACCTTCTCAGCTTTTGGGAACTGCTGAAACCTAATCAGGTGTTAGTTCCCTCCCTACCCACCCTGACTCCCACCCACCCCTAGTAAGCAGTCTTGCTTTATAGGGCACCTCCCCATTTAACAAAGCACAGGAACTTGGAACTGCACAGTTTGAATATAATTAAAGAGATTTAACTGCTTTTTCTCTGAAAGGACAGCTGGGATGCCAGCTGGTACTTTGGTAGATCTCTCTTTTGCTTTAACAGATACCAAAGCTCCACGAACAGAACAATGGCTGGGAAAAATTGTATCGCTAAAGCTGTTGCCCCCATTACAGCTTCTGCCTCTGTCCAGACAGAGGTCCCAATGCCAGGTGAAGGACCAGTTCCATGTGCAGGGTGTCTGCATGCAAGTGGAGGAACTCAGAGTTGAGGTGGCAAGGCTGAGGAGCATTCAAGACAGCAAGAAGTACATTGATGAGATGCTTCTTGCAGCAACCAAGCTCTCCAGCAGAGGAGAAGATGGGTGCCAACAGAATGAAGAAGGTTGGACACAAATCACCTGGGCCTGCAGAATCACCAATCCAACTTCTCCAGCCCTTGAATTGAAGAACCATTATGCAGCACTGGAAGTGGAGGAGGTGAAAGCATCCCTGGAAAGGGAAGAACCAGAGCTCAAGTACCCCAAAGTTGCAGAATCAGTGACCACAAGGAAGCGAAGGGTAGTGGTGGTTGGTGACTCTCTTCTGAGGGGTACTGAAGTGTTCATCTGCCGACCAGACTATGTCCAGAGAGGTATGCTGTCTACCTGGTGCCAAAATCCAAGATGTTAGAGAGTTTGCCGAAACTCATCAAGCCCACTGACTATTACCCAATGTTGCTAATCCATGTTGGAACAAATGATACTGCCAGGTATTCCTCTGAGTGTATCAAAAGTGACTTCATGGCTCTGGGACAGAGGGTGAAGCAGTTAGGTGCACAGGTGGTGTTCTCTTCAGTCCTCCCTGTTGAAGGTAAAGGCCAAGGCAGAGGGGCTCGCATCCTGGAGATGAATGCATGGCTGCGTGGATGGTGTCATCGAGAGCGTTTTGGTTTCCTAGACCATGGGGCTGTTCCAAGGGTAGTAGAGCAGAAATGGCGTCCATCTGTCCAACAAAGGTCAACGTGCCTTCAGTAGTAGACTGGCTAATTTACGGAAGAGGGTTTTAAACTAGACTCGTTCGGGATGGGTGAAGAAAGCCCCCAGGTAAGTGAAAGCCCCCAGGTAATTTAGAAAAGCCCTTAAACATTTCCTCTACACCAAATATCTCACTGACATCTCCGATCCTCAGTCCCACTCGAATAACGAGCACCTCAACAATAATAGTAGTCAACTAGGCAAGCCCTCGCAACAGGCGTCCCCAACAATGTAAACACCAAACATTATCCTTTCTCAGTACACCTCATATGTATATAGTGTACCCTTTTTCCAAGTTCCATTTCCTGTTTAATGTAATGACCAGACATATTTCAGTTGTCGGATGTTTCTGTTCCATGTGAACCGCGCTGACTGCAAATAGTGCGGTATATAAGAAATATAAATAAATAAATAAATAAAATAAAATACTCATTTCCATAAAGGTATTTAATGTAACAGGGGTAACATATGGAAAGCAGTGTGTATAAATGCCCGTAGCATGGGAAATAAGATCCCTGATGTTGAAGCTTTGGTGGGAGTGGCCGACTTGGATTTAGTGGCAGATACAGAAACATAGTTCACAGAAAACCATGACTGGGATGTAACTATACCTGGCTATACTTTATTCAGAAAGGACAGGGTAGGAAGAAGGGGAAGAGGAGTGGCACTATATGTAAAAACTACTATTAAACCTTTGGAATTACAGAGCTTAAAAGGGAGAGAGGAGGCATTGTGGGTTAAACTAGAAAGAGGGAAAGAGAAATCTATTTGTATTGGCGTGATATACAGACCTCCCTCACAAGAGGAAGAGATGGACAGAGTTAATTGAAGACATATGCAGCATTGCTAGGAAACGGGAAGTGCTACTGATAGGGGATTTCAATATGCCAGATGTTGATTGCCACATTCCTGCTGCAGTATCATCTAGAAGTAAGGAGATCTTGGATTCTCTACAGGGAGAACTAGTAAGGTAAATGGGAAAAGATCCCACACGTGAAGGGGCCATACTGGACTTGGTGGTTACCAATGGTGAAAGTGTTTCTGATGTTATAGTGCGAGATCATTTTGCATCCAGTGATCACCAGATGGTGTGGTTCAGTATTAGGACTAGGGCTATTAGACTTTAGGAAGACTAACTTTCCAAGATGGGCCAATACCTAAGGGAGTCATTAGCGGGATAGGAACAGCTGGGGGATGTAGAAAAACAGTGGGCAAAACTGAAAGGGGATATTTTAAGGGCAACCAACCTTTTTGTTAAATTGGTAAATAAAAGGTAAAAGGAAAAGGAGACCGCTATGGCTTTCAAAAGAAGTAGCTGAAAAAGTGAGGAAAAATAGGGAGGCCTTCATGAAATACAAGAGATCACAGAGCAAGGAAGACAGGCATCTATAATTGGAAAAAATTAGAGAAGCTAGCAAAGTAGTCAGGAAAGGAAAGATTCAAAAAGAAGAGGAAATAGTCAACGCAATAAAATGGGGGGAATAAGACTTTTTCAGATATGTTAGTGAGAAGAAGAAGGGCAAAAGTGGTATTGTCAGACTCAAGGGTAAAGGGGAGGAATATGTAGAAGCTGATGAGGATAAAGTGGAATTGCTTAACAAATATTTCTGTTCTGTGTTCACAGATGAAGAACCAGGAGCAGGACCTCAGAAAACACCCACAAACAGGAACAGAAGCGAGGGACATCTTGAACAATTTTCAGAAGGACTGTGTTCGTGAGAAAGTAGCTCAACTTTAAAGTAGACAAAGCAATGGGACCGGATAGGATATACCCTAGAATACTGAGGAAACTTGGGGACATTCTAGCAGCTCCACTGACTGACCTTTTCAATGCCTCGGAGTCGGGAGTGGTGCCAAAGGACTGGAGAGAGGCTCATGTGGTGCCTTTACACAAAAGCGGAAGTAAAGATGTGGTTGAAAACTACAGGCCGGTTAGTTTAACTTTGGTGGTGAGTAAATTATTGGAAACGCTGCTGAAAGAGAAAATAGTGAGGTTTCTGAAGTCCAGCGGATTACAGGATCCGAGGCAGCATGGATTCACCAGAGGCAGGTCTTGTCAGACAAATCTGATTGATTTCTTTGACTGGGTGACCAGGGAGTTGGAACGAGGGAGAGCTCTAGATGTGGTGTATTTAGATTTCAGTAAAGCCTTTGACACTGTTCCTCACAGGCGGCTTATAAACAAACTGAGCACCCTAGGGATGGACCCTAAAGTTACTGCTTGGGTTAGAAATTGGTTGGGTGAGAGGCGACAGAGTATAAGTAAATGGAGCTCACTCTGAGGAGAAGGATGTTACCAGTGGTGTGCCCCAGAGATCTGTCCTTGGTCCGATTCTTTTTAACATCTTTGTTAGTGATATAGCGGAAGGGCTGTCGGGTAAGGTTTGCCTCTTTGCGGTTTTGAGGACATTTGGCATGTGTCCTTGTCTGAGGGATTTATTAACAATGTGGGTTAGGGGCGTGCTTATGTCCTCCTTGGATTTCTTTATCCATTCCGCAGGGCATGGATCAAGTGGGGAGGTGGTAGTTTAGAAACATAGAAATATGATGACAGAAAAAGACCACATGGCCTATCTAGTCTGTCCTTCCATATCAACAACTACAACAGTCCCCTTTTTACCTTTAGAGATCCTCTCTGTTTGTCCCATGCTTTTTTGAATTCAGTTACTGTCCTCATCTCTACCACCTCCACTGGGAGACTATTCCACGGATCCACTACTCTTTCCGTAAAGAAATATTTCTGCATATATCTCATGAATCTATCTCCCTTCACCCACATCCCATGTCCCCTCGTAGCAGAACTTGCTTTCAATTGAAAGAGGCTCTCTCCCTGAACATTTATGCCACGGAGGTATTTAAACATCTCAATCATATCACCTCTATCCCGCCTTTTCTCTAAGGTGTACATATTAAGATCCTTCAGTCTGTCCTCATATGCTTTATAATGAAGACCACTAATCATTTTAGTAGCCACCCTCTTCACCGACTCCATCCTGTTCACATCCTTTTGAAGGTGCGGACTCCAGAATTGAACACTATACTCCAAATGAGGTCGCACCAAAGACTTATACAGAGGCATTATCACCTCCTTTTTTCTGCTAGCCATTCCTCTCCATATGCACCCAAGCATCCTTCTAGCTTTTGCCGTCGCCTTTTCTACCTGTTTAGCTACTTTAAGATCATCAGACATAGGTCCCGCTCTTCTTTAGTGGACAAAAGTACTTCATCCCCTATACTATATTGTTCCCTTGGATTGCTGCATCCCAAATGCATGACTTTACATTTTTTAACATTAAATCCCAGCTGCCAAATTCTAGACCATTCTTCAAGCTTAGCTAGATCCCTCCTCATGTTATTTACACCTTCCTGGGTGTCTACTCTAGTGCAGATTTTGGTATCATCCGCAAAGAGGCAAACCTTACCCGACAGCCCTTCCGCTATATCACTAACAAAGATGTTAAAAAGAATCGGACCAAGGACAGATCCCTGGGGCACACCACTGGTAACATCCTTCTCCTCAGAGTGAGCTCCATTTACTTGTACTCTTTGTCGCCTCCCACCCAACCAACTTCTAACCCAAGCAGTAACTTTAAGGTCCATCCCTAGGGTGCTCAGTTTGTTTATAAGTCGCCTGTGAGGAACAGTGTCAAAGGCTTTACTGAAATCTAAATACACCACATCTAGAGCTCTCCCTCGGTCCAACTCCCTGGTCACCCAGTCAAAGAAATCAGATTTGTCTGACAAGACCTGCCTCTGGTGAATCCATGTTGCCTCGGATCCTGTAATCCGCTGGACTCCAGAAACCTCACTATTTTCTCTTTCAGCAGCGTTTCCAATAATTTACTCACCATCGAAGTTAAACTAACCGGCCTGTAATTTTCAACCACATCCTTACTTCCGCTTTTGTGTAAAGGCAACACATGAGCTTCTCGCCAGTCCTTTGGCACCACTCCCGACTCCAACGAGGCATTGAAAAGGTCAGTCAGTGGAGTTGCTAGAACGTCCCCAAGTTCCCTCAGTATTCTAGGGTGTATCCCATCCGGTCCCATCGCTTTGTCTACTTTAAGCTGAGCTAGTTTCTCACAAACAGTCTTCTGAAAATTGTTCGAGATGTCCCTCGCTTCTGTTCCTATTTGTGGGTGTTTTCCGAGGTCCTGCTCCTGGTTCATCTGTGAACACAGAACAAAAATATTTGTTAAGCAATTCCGCTTTATCCTTATCAGCTTCTACATATTCCTCCCCTGCACCCTTGAGTCTGACAATACCACTTTTGCCCTTCCTCTTCTCACTAATATATCTGAAAAATGTCTTATCCCCCCATTTTATTGCATTGGCTATTTCCTCCTCCTTCTGAATCTTTGCCTTCTTGACTACTTTGCTAACTTCTAAGTTTTTCCAAATACAGATGCCTGTCTTCCTCTCTCTGTGATCTCTTGTATTTCATGAAGGCCTCCATCTTTTTTCTTCACTTTTTCAGCTACTTCTTTCGAAAACCATAGCAGTCTCCTTTTCCTTTTACCTTTATTTACCATTTTAACAAAAAGGTTGGTTGCCCTTAAAACATCCCCTTTCAGTTTTGCCCACTGTTTTTCTACATCCCCCAGCTGTTCCCATCCCACTAACGACTCCCTGAGGTATTGGCCCATCTTCGCAAAGTTAGTCTTCCTAAAGTCTAAGATCCTCACCTTGGAATGGATTCTAACAGCCCTAGTCCTAATACTGAACCACACCATCTGGTGATCACTGGATGCAAAATGATATCCCACTACAACATAAGAAACACTTTCACCATTGGTAAGCACTAAGTCCAGTATGGTCCCTTCACGTGTGGGGTCTGTTACCAATTGCCTGAATAGTTCTCCCTGTAGAGAATCCAGGATCTCCTTACTTCTAGATGATACTGCAGCAGGAATGTGACAATCAACATCTGGCATATTGAAATCTCCTATCAGTAGCACTTCCCCTTTCCTAGCAATGCTGCATATGTCTTCAATTAACTCTCTGTCCACCTCTTCCTCTTGTGAGGGAGGTCTGTATATCACACCAATGCAAATAGATTTCTCTTTCCCTCTTTCTAGTTTAACCCACAATGCCTCCTCTCCCTTTTAAGCTCTGTAATTCCAAAGCTTTAATAGTAGTTTTTACATATAGTGCCACTCCTCCTCCCCTTCTTCCTCCCCTGTCCTTTCTGAATAAAGTATAGCCAGATATAGTTACATCCCAGTCATGGTTTTCTCTGAACCATGTTTCTGTAACTGCCACTAAATCCAAGTCAGCCACTCCCACCAAAGCTTCAACATCATGGATCTTAATTTCCCATGCTACGGGCATTTATACACACTGCTTTCCATATGTTACCCCTGTTACCCATTTCCATAAAAGGTATTTAATGTACCACCTACCTGGGGGCTTTCACTTACCTGGGGGCTTTCTTCACCTATCCCCAACAAATCTAGTTTAAAGCCTTCTTCAGTAGACTAGCCAGTCTACTACAGAAGATGCGTTGACCTTTCTTGGACAGATGGATGCCATCTCTGCTCTGCAACCCTTGGAACAGCATCCCATGGTCTGAAGTATTTGAAGGTCTGAATAACATCTCCCCTATCCTTCCTCTCCTCCAGCGTGTACATATTTAGGTCTTCAAGTCTCTTTTCTTAAATCTTCTGACACAGGCTCCAAATCATTTAGGTTGCCTTCCTCTGAACCGTTTCCAGCCTTTTTATATCCTTTGTGAGATATGGTCTCCAGAACTGAACACAATATTCCAAATGAGGCCTCACCAGCAACTTGTACAGTAGCATTAGTACCTCTTCCTCTCTGCCGGTAATTCCTCTCTGTATGCAACCCAGCATCCTTCTGGCTTTTGCCACCACCTTGTCACATTGTTTTGCCACCTTGAGATCCTCAGAAACAAAATCACTCCGAGGTCCTTCTCCTGGTCCGTGCACACCAACCTCTCACCCCCTATCGCATAAAATTCCCTTGGATTTCTGCATCAACAGAGCCCGTGTGGAGCAATTCCCCAGCTTTCAAAGAAAGTCTTTGGGATTGCTGCTACGCATGTGTGGTCCTCTTCCAGCCCAAAAGGTGCCATCTTGCTCAGTCAGGTCCCCTAGCTAGAGCCCTACCAAGCAGATGGCAAGGGAAGGACAAAAATAGCAACTCTTCAGGTGGCTTCGCTACACTCAGTGCCTATAACGGACATCTGCCGGGCTGCGACCTGGTCTTCAGTGAACACTTTCGCTGTCTACTATTGTCTGGAGAGGGAGTCCCGCCAAGACAGCGCCTTCGGCCAGACAGTACTCTAATCTGTTCGGGGTATAAGCAACTCCTGCCCTCTGACCCTTCTTCAGCTTCCGAGAGCTTTGCCTCGGGGACCTGAAAACTCGGGCTCCTCCGGGCATCGACATCTGCTCATGGCCTCGGAGGCATTTTTGGGTTACAGGCTCAGTACCCTATAGCTGGGGAGTCCCATAAGTGAGGCCTGACTCTCTGCTTGTTCCTGGAGAAAGCATAGTTACTCTCCTGTAACAGGTGTTCTCCAGGGACAGCAGTAATCAGTCCTCACTACCCTCCCGCCTCCCCTGAATTGCTATTTTTGTCCTTCCCTTACCATCTGTTTAGTAGAACTCTAGCTAGGGGACATGACTAAGCAAGATGGCACTTTTGGGCGGGAAGACACTGTTTTTTGTTGGATCAGTTAGGGCCTAGTAGCAGTAATTAAAGTTTGAATTTAAAACACAGAGGAGAACTTAATGGTTACATTTCATGCCCAGCAGAGAGTTTGTAGTTTAAATTTAATAGTCACTCAGGGCCTAGCATCAGAAAAGTACTTTTAGTTTTAAAACACAGAAGAGAGCTTTCTGATTAAATTTAGAACCCAGCAGAGAGCTTGTAGTTTAAATTTCATAAGAAGTTAGAGCCTAGCAGCAGCTAAGAGCTATAATTTAAATAAAATCAGAATTTAGCTTACCTCAGCAGCACAAGACAGGGTACTGTGTAGCAGCCCTCTTTTAATAAGTGTTATTTCCCTCCCCACACCCGGGATAATCATAGCTTTATATGTACTTACACATCTTAAAAGACAGGAGGTGCTTTCAGGTGAAGCTCATTACCCAAATCAGTCATACACTAAGGACCTGAGATTAATTAAGCTTCAGGTGAACAAGGTATATTAAACGTATTAGGTACAGTTTTATTGCAACCCTTAGTAAGTAAGAACCTAAAGATCTAGACACAAACTTAAAACTAAGATGCAGACAGCAGTCCAGCAGTGGGATGGGGGCTTTCTAGTCTTTTGCACTGAATGTCACATGTATGATTTTCTCCCAGTTGGTGAGAGGTCTTACGTGTGCACTAGGTGCTCTCAGGGAACAAGTCTGTTCTCTTGAGGCTAAAGTAGCAGACTTGGAAAACATAAGACAGACAGAGAGGTACATAGACGAGACCTACAGGGATATAGTCCTGAAGTCCCACCTCCAGTCTGGCAGCAACCCTGTTGCCATGGAGGAGAGAGGTCACGTGACAGGAGAGCATCACCCTGGTGTGGCAGGAAGTGATCCTGTAACTAGGACCTGTCCTCCAGGTGATGTAAAACCCTCTCGCACCGAGGAAGTTTCTCCAGGGCCATGTGCCCATGAGGGAAGGGTTAGGACAGCCATTATAGTTGGTGATTCGATCATTAGGCACGTAGATAGCTGGGTGGCTGGTGGACGTGAGGATCGCCTGGTAACATGCCTGCCTGGTGCGAAGGTAGCGGACCTCATGCGCCACCTAGATAAGGTCTTAGATAGTGCTGGGGAGGAGTCTGCTGTCTTGGTACATGTCGGAACCAATGACATAGGAAAATGTGGTAGGGAGTTTCTGGAGGCAAAATTTAGGCTTTTAGGTAGGAAGTTGAAATCCAGAACTTCCATGGTAGCATTCTCCGAAATGCTTCCTGTTCCACGCGCAGGACCCAAAAGGCAGGCAGAGCTCCGGAGTCTCAATGCGTGGATGAGACAATGGTGCAGAGATGAGGGTTTTGGATTTGTTAGGAACTGGGGAACATTCTGGGGAAAGGAGGGGCTCTTCCGAAGGGATGTGGCTTCACCTTAACCGGGATGGAACCAGGCTGCTGGCATTAACCTTTAAAAAGGAGATAGAGCAGCTTTTAAACTAGATATTAGGGGAAAGCCGACAGTCGCCCAAGAGCGGATGGTTCGGAAGAATGTATCCTTGAAGGATACTACCAAAAGCAGAGAGGTTCCACAAAAGAGTAAAGTAGCCCAAATGCCCTCAAGTAGCAGACAGAGCTTAAAGATCCCAGTTTACCCATGTCTAACAATAGCCAAATTAACATGAATAAAATACATTCTCTAAAATGCTTGTATGCAAATGCTAGAAGTCTAAAGAATAAGATGGGAGAGTTAGAATATATAGCACTAAATGAAAGGTTAGATATGATTGGAATATCAGAGACATGGTGTAAGGAGGACAACCAGTGGGACACTGTGATACCTGGGTACAAACTATATCGTAATGATAGAGCTGATCAAATTGATGGAGGGGTTGCGCTCTATGTTAGAGAGGGCATTGACTCAGAAAGGATTAAAGTTTTGAAGGAAACAAAATCTGCTGTAGAATCTATATGGATTGAAATTCCATATAAAAAGGGGGAAGGCGATGGCAGTGGGGGTGTACTATCGAGCACCTGGCCAGAATGACCAAATGGATGATGAAATGCTCAAAGAAATCAAGGAAGCTAACAAAAGTTACAGCGCAGTAATAATAATGGGTGATTTCAATTACCCCGGTATCGACTGGGTCAGTGTCACGTCAGGACATGCTAGGGAGATAAAGTTCCTAGATGAAATAATGACTGCTTCTTGGAGCAGCTGGTTCATGAACCGACCAGAGGGGAAGCCATATTAGACCTAGTCCTTAGTGGAACACCAGATCTAGTGCAAGAGATTAAGGGTGTTGGGGCCACTTGGCAATAGTGATCATAGCATGATTGCCTTTGATTTAATTAGTGGAGGAGGGATAGTAAGGAAATCCAGAAAGGGAGACTATGATAAAATGAGGAAAACAGTTAAGAAAAAACTAAAAAGGAGCAGTTGCAAAGGTTAAAGACGTACATCAAGCTTGGGTGTTGTTGAAAAATACTATCTTGGAAGCCCAGACCAGCTGTATTCCACACTTTAAGAAAAGTGGAAGGAAGTCCAAAAAATTGCCAGCATGGTTTAAAGGTGAGGTCAGAGAGGCTGTTGTTGCCAAAAAAGCATCTTTCAGGAAATGGAAAAAAGAGCCAAATGACGAAACCTGGAAACAGCACAAGCACTGGCAATTCAAATGCAAGGCATTGATAAGGCAGGCAAAGAGAGAATTTGAGAAGAAGCTTGCTGCGGAAGCAAAAACACGAAATAAAGACCTTTTCAAGTACATTCGTAGCAAAAAACCTGTGAGAGAGTCAGTTGGTCCATTAGAAGATAAAGGGGTTAAAGGAGCACTAAGAGGCGACAAGGCGATAGAGGAGAGACTGAATGAATTCTTTGCTTCGGTCTTTACTGAGGAAGATGTAGGGATGTTACCCATGACTGAAGTGGTATTTAAAGGTGCGGAAGAATTGAAGGAAATATCGATACATCGGGAAGATGTCTTACAACTATTAGATAAACTGAAGAGTAGCAAATCACCTGGGCCGGATGGTATACATCCAAGGGTGTTGAAAGAACTGAAATATGAGATTGCAGACCTGCTATCAGTAATCTGTGAACTATCATTAAAATCATCTCTAATACCTGAAGATTGGAGGATCGCCAATGTAACACCAATTTTTAAAAAGGGTTCCAGCGGTGATCCGGGAAACTACAGACCGGTGAGCTTGACGTCAGTACCAGGAAAAATGGTAGAAACCATCATAAAGAATAAAATTACTCAGCATGTAGATAGTGTCAGACGGCTGCCTGGGTGAGAATGTTCACAGTCTTGGCAAGTGCATATATCAATATGATTTGCAAGGGATTGTGGAAAATGCAGTCCATTCACACCAGACACAGCTGCTCACAATAATTAGTTGTGCTTGAGTGTAAAGCCAATAAGATATTTATTTATGGGGTTATTTCTCCCAACACAGATATACTTGGTAGCACATAAAACAGGATACTTGCTTTCAGTGTTAAACTTGGAAAAACAAAATCAGGAAAACAACAGCTGAACTTGTCAGGCAATCAAATGAAAAGAATAAAGACCTGGTTGGTAACAAACTGGTCTTTTCTGTAGGCTTTAGCTAATATTTTCTTAGCAGTGTATCAAACAACAAACAAAATCCACAAAGAAGGGAAAAAAACTGTTCTTTTCAGGTTAACTTCTTATATCTTCCCACATAGACTCGGAAGTGATTCCCTCAGAGCTCACAAGCAATTAGGTAAGGCTCAATTGCTAGCAGTTAGCCAGCTGAAACCCCTTAGCTGGCTTGCTTTCTACTGCGTGGCTCAAATCCTACTTCAGGAGCTTTTCTGAGAAGATTAAAGAACAAGTTTGTATTTCTTTGTGATGGTTGCTGTACTTTGTAACAGAAAATTACCAAAGGAGTTTAGACAGAGAGCAATCCATATTCACAGCCTGTATCTAAGACCGCTCCTTCCCCTTCTTCAACAATCATGGGTTCAATATCAGGGATTGGCACAGAGGAATTTCTCAATGGAGCACTTTCAGGAGAATACTTGTTTCCCTGCTGTCTTTCAAGGTTATAGCTAGGGCATAGATCAGTGCTCATACCTGAGCTTCCATTGCTGTTAGAGTTCCTCTCTAAATAGCCTGGCCAGTATGTAGTCCAGTTCTTATGTCCAGCCTTCCAATCCAGATCCCTGACCACTGGATCTCTCTTCACATACCTTCTGGCACGGGTCTTAGAGTCCCTTCCACGTGCAGCCGTCTCCCCTCACAGGTACCGTCTGGAGATTCCTAGCCCTGCAGCACCATTCCTCAAGCTTTCCCCAGTCCAATGGTGTATGCTGGCCCTTGGAATGCCTTCCAGTATACGTACTGCTCTGGACTCCTTTAGACCTCCCAAAGGCTTTTCTCTTCTTTCTTCCAAAGGGTTTCTTGCCCTCTCTGTCCGTCCGGTTTGGCTTCTGCTTCTGATGATCCTCCAGATGATGAAGCTGTCCAAGATGAGGATCTCCAAGCTGATCCTGAGGATGAGGATAATTCTCTGTAGAATAAACTCTACCTTTATTCTGCTTTGATGAGTGCTCCACCCTAGCACAGCGCAGCTGTGCTGAATCAGGCCCTGCCCTTTGAGATGAGTGCTTAGGGATTACCTCATAGCCCTCCTGATTGAACACACGTTTCCCCACTTCAGCTCCTCTAAAGGCTGTTGGAAACCTGGTGCATTCTGGGACTGGTAGTCTTTTATGGGAAAATTCTGTTTTCTTATTTCTACCAGAACTGACAGGTTGCTTGTTCAGAGTCACTTCACCTTTTCTATAGCTCCTTCCTGAGCTATGATAAGCTTCCTTATCACAATAGTCACAACCTAATGGGAGACAGCCAACATGGCTTTAGACAAGGAAGATCTTGTCTTACTAATCTGTTATGTTTTTTTGAAGGAGTGAATAAACAGGTGGACAAAGGTGAGTCGGTTGATATTGTGTATCTGGACTTTCAGAAAGCCTTTGACAAGGTCCCTCATCAGAGACTTTTGGCAAAACTAAAGAGTCATGGGATAGGAGGCAGTGTACAATTGTGGATCAGGAACTGGTTAAAAGATAGAAAGCAGAGGGTAGGGCTAAATGGCCAATTTTCCCAATGGAGAAAGGTGAATAGTGGTGTACCCCAGGGATCTGTGCTGGGTCCGCTGCTTTTTGACATTCATAAATGACCTGGAAAGTGGAACAACAAGTGAGGTTATCAAATTTGCAGATGACACAAAACTATTTAAAGTTGTTAAAACCCAAGAGGATTGTGAAAAATTGCAAGAGGATCTTGATAAATTGGAAGACTGGGCATCAAAATGGCAGATGAAATTTAATGTGGACAAGTGCAAGGTTATGCACCTAGGGAAGAACAACCCAAACTATGGTTACACGATGCAAGGTTCCACATTAGGAACCACCACCCAAGAAAAAGATTTAGGCGTCATTGTGGATACCATGTTAAAACCATCGGCCCAGTGTGCAGCGGCGGCCAAGAGAGCAAATAGAATGCTAGGTATGATAAGGAAAGGAATGGAAAATAAAACAAAATATATTATAATGCCTCTATATCGTTCCATGGTGAGACCGCACCTTGAATATTGTGTGCAATTCTGGTCGCCGTATCTTAAAAAGGATATAGCGATTTTAGAAAAGGTTCAGAAAAGAGCCACCAAAATGGTAAAGGGGATGGAAGGATACTCCTATGAAGAAAGGCTAAAAAGGTTAGGGCTCTTTAACCTGGAAAAGAGACGGCTGAGGGGAGATATGATAGAAGTCTATAAATTAATGAACGGAGTGGAATGGGTAAACGTAGATCAATTGTTTACCTTATCAGAATATAGAAAGACTAGAGGACATGCAATGAAGCTACAGGGTAAACTATTTAAGACTAATAAAAGAAAATATTTTTTCACTCAACGTGTAATCAAACTCTGGAATTTGTTACCGGAGGATGTAGTAAAGGCTGTTAGTGTAGCTGGGTTTAAAAAAGGATTGGACAAGTTCCTGGAGGAAAGGTCCATAAACCATTATTAAGAAGTGACCGAAGATATCAATGCTTGACCCAGTACAAGCATTGTGGAACTTTTGTCTCTTGGGGATACTGCTAGGTACATATGACCTAGATTGGCCACTGTTGGAAACAGAATACTGGGCTTGATGGACCCTGGTCTGACCCAGTATGGCAGATCTTATGAGCTTATGATCTTATAAGAGAACCATGTATGCATGGCAGCAATTCCAAAGACTTTCTTTGAAAGCTGGGGAATTGCTCCATGCAGGTTCAGTTGGCGCCAATATCAGCCATAGGTGAGGATTGACTTCCTGCTTGTTTCTGGAGAAGAGAGACTTCCATTCAGTCCTTCAGCAATATCACTCGCAAATACATTGAACAGTACTGATCCCAGATCCAAACCCTGGGGCACACCGCTAAATCACCTGCCTTTCACCCGAGTGAGTTCCATTTACTGTTACCTTCTGTCTGCAATTTGGTTCTCCTTCGGTCTCTCTTCTCCTTGCTTGTCACCTGTAATGTCTTCCCACTCAATTCCCCTGGTTCCAACCCTTCGCTATTTGGGTGTTATTCTGGACTCATCCCTTTCCTTTCACCAACACATTTCTTGTGTCATACGTACTTCTTTTTTCCATTTACGCAGGATTCGGGCCGTCCAATCATCACTCCCCCCTTCCTCTGTTGTCACCCTTGTCCTGTCCCTAGTCATGACCCGGTTAGACTATTGTAATGTCATCTATGCAGGCCTTCCTTCTTCTCAGCTTCGCCGTCTTCAGTTAGGACAGAATGCTGCCACTCGCCTCATCACTGGTTCCCCAGCTCGCTCCCACGTGTCCCCTGCCTCCTTGCCTTACACTAGCTTCCGGTTACGTTCCGTTTCATCTTTAAGGTTCTCATCCTCACACACAAGGCCCTCCACTCCAGCACCCCCAATACTTGTTGGACATCATTCACCTTCAGCCCTCTCCTCGTCTTCTCCGATCCTCTTTTGGTAACCTTCTTTTTCTCCCCTTCCCCCACTCAGGCCCACTTAGAGCTCACCCGTCATTCTGCTTTCTTCTTCTTAGGTCCGGCTCTCTGGAATTCACTCCCTTTATGTCTTTGTCTGGAACTCTCCTATCCCTGCTTTAAAACTCTCCTCTTTTGCCAGGCCTTTGATCTCCCTCCTCCCGATGATGGTGCCTTGTCCCCTGGTCGTCCCCCCCACCCTCCATGATTATCCCCTTGCCTGTCCGTTCCTCGTTTCCCTTCCTTTTTTCTCTTTCCTCCTCCTGCCCTATTGTCCCTCTCGCCCCTCTTGGGCTCTTTCCCCTTTCTATCTTTTCTCTGCTCTTTCCTATCCTATCGGTTTTTGGCGTTCTTTTATGGCTTTGTTTCCAGTAGCCTGCTTTTTGTATTGTACACCGCCCTGATGCTTCGGCCTGGGCGGTTCATCAAATTGTGCAAATAAAGCTAAAGACAAATAAAGATAAAGTTGTCTGTCAACCAGTCAACCAATTTCTGATCCAGTTCACCAACTTGGGACCCATCCCCAAGCTGTTGGGTTTACTGATAAGCCTCCGATGAGGAACAGTATCAAAGGCTCTGCTGAAATCTAGTAAATTGCACCCATCGCATGCCCTTGATCTAGGCATAAAGGAAGTCTTGACCCCAGTGAAGGAGGAAAGCATCCCTGGCCTGAGAGCCCTGAGCCGGAATTCTGGAACAGAACCGGGTAAGTTTGGCATTCAACGGACTTGCACAGAATGTCCGGGGTTCCCCAAATTTGAAAAATCTTGGTCACTTGGTCCGTATGTAGAGACCATTCGTGTGGAAACAGAACTCAACTGAGTCTGTCTGCCCAAGAGTTTTCTATGCCTGGAAGATACACTGCCAGGAGATGAATCTGATGCTCTCTGGTGAGGGCCCATAGTCGCAAAGCTTCGCTGCAAAGCGACAGAGAGCCTGTCCCCCCCCCCCCCCGCCCCCGTTTGTTCACGTAGAACATGGCTACTTGATTGTCCGTATGAATGAGGACTGTCTTGTAGCTGAGCAGGGTGTGGAACACTCGAAGAGCAAGGAAGATTGCTCTGAGCTCCAAGAAATTGATATGTAGATGAGTCTCCTGTGGAGTCCAAGTGCCTTGGGTGGAGAAGTCTTGCAGATGAGCTCCCCAACCCATTGGTGAAGCATCTGTTGTGAAAGTTGCCTGGGGTAAGGGTTGTTGAAATGGGGACTCCAGCAACAGGTTCTGAGTGGACTGCCACCATTGGAGGGACAAAATAAGGCAATTTGTGTTTGCTATTTTGTCTGACAGGCACCCTGATGCCTGGGTCCACTGAGTGGATAAAGTCCACTGGGCTGCTCTCATATGGAGGCGAGCATAAGGAACCACATGCACGGTAGATGCCATGTGGCCTAGTAGTTGTAGCATTTCTCGGGCAGTGAGATGAGGTTTTAGCACTGTTTGAGAAGCTAAATGCACCATGCGAAGGCAACGGGCCTGGGGAAGACAGGCCCTTGCCTTTTTGGTATCCAGCAAAGCTCCTATGAATTCTAGAGACTGAGTGGGAGTTAGACTGGATTTTGGGACGTTTATGACAAGACACAAATACTGAAGGATATGCATTGTGCAAGATAGGGAGGTCCTGGCCTCTGACTCTGATGGGGCTCAAATGAGCCAGTCGTCTAAGTAGGGAAAGACGAATATCCCTAGAGTGCGGAGAAATGCTGCTACCACAGCCATGCATTTTGTGAACACTCTTGGTGCTGAGGCCAGGCCAAAAGGAAGCACCCTGTACTGGTAGTGCTTTCCTTGAAAAAGGAACCGAAGGAACTTTCTGTGAGTTGGATGGATGAGAACATGAGTGTACGCATCCTTGAGATCTACAGAACAAAGCCAATCCTGACTCTGAAGGCATGGCAGCAGAGTTCCTAAAGAAATCATCTTGAATTTCTCTTTGAACGGGAATTTGTTCAATTCTCTGAGGTACAAAATAGGTCTGTATCCCCCTGTTTTCTTTGGGATAAGGAAATAGGGGGAGTAAAACCCTGTACCCTGTTGATGAATGGGTACTTCTTCTATTGCCCCTTGGGCAAGAAGCATAGTGACTTCTTGATCTAACAGGTTGATGAGAGAGGTCTGAGAATTGAACTGTCTTACCATTGTGGGAGGGGGAATGCACAGAAAGTGAAGTGTGTACCCCTCTCTTATAATGGAGAGTGTCCAATGCTCTGCTGTTGTTATCTGCTCCCACCTGGGGGCAAAGTGACATAACCTTCCTGGAATGGTGGAAGGCTCTGGTCCATTGAGGGCCAGGAAGGCTAAGTTCTCTAGATGAAAGTCAAAGGCCTTGAGGAGGCTGAGACTTCTGAGATGGTTGAGGCTTAGCAGTCTTTGCTTTCCTTTGTTTAGGTGGTTGCTGACCCTTCCGGGCAGGCTGACCTGCAGAACGTCGCTGCAGGGAATAAGAGGGATAAAACCTCTTCTTCTTTGAGAAGAAAGAAATCTTTCAAGGAGCCTTTCTCGCAGGATCAGCTGTGGCTTTGGATAGCCTATCCAAAGTGGAGTTGTCAGCATCTAATTCATTGGCTTTTTCTTGCCAATTTTTGCCAAATAGATTCTCACCTGTACAAGGGATATTGCCCAGTTTGTCCTGCACCCAGAGCTCCAAATCGGATGCCTGGAGCCAGGCAATTCTACGTGCACCTATGGCAATGGCAGAGGTTCTGCTTATGCACTCAAAACAGTCAAAAGCTGCACGGTTGACAAACTTAGAAACATCCTGGGCATGTTTGACCAGTGTGAGAAAATCCTGCTTTCTGTCCTCAGGAAGAAGAGGGCTCAAAACCTCTAAATCACTAGTGACTTATTTAAGGAACATTCCCATATATAAAATATAGGAACTGATCCTGGCAGAAAGCATGGAAGCCTGGAAAGTACGACGTCCAAAGGCATCCAAAGTTCTACACTCATGTCCTGGAGGATTAGAGGCATGCCTCTTTGCACTCCTGATCCTTCTCATAGCTGATTCCACAACAGAGTGGTGAGGAAGCTGAGTTTTCTGGAATCCAGGACAAGGAGGGACTCGATACATGGTATCCAGTCTGCGAGAGTGAGGAGAGGTGTCTCCCACATTCTCAACATGAGGTCATGTAAAATCTCATGGATAGGCAAGGTAGCTGCCTCCTTAGGAGCTCTGGGATATTGTAAAATATCCAACTCCTTAGCTCTGGTGTCTGGATGCTCTTGAAGAGCCTGATACCCGTACCGACCGAAGTCGGTACCGGGAGGAATCGGTACCGGAAGGCATCGCATGACTGGGTGCCGGCAAAGCTGACACCGATGTTATCGGTACCAGCATCGGTGCCGGTACTGATTGAACTGTCTGACGCGGTTCTGAGGGCATCAATGCCGCAAGGAGAGCTGCCAGACTGCATTCAATAGCCAGGAACCTCTGGTCTATCGACGCTGCCGATGCCTGGGTATCGGTACTGGAAGCAGCCGGTACCCCAGAACATGGCACCAGTAGTTCTGCCGAGGTCGAGGCCTCTTGAACGTCCTGGAGCCCCGATAATGCTTTGGAAGCCGAAGCCTCCCGCCGGGGCAATTTTGCCGGTACAGAACCCTCAAGGGCAATGCCAGAGGCATCTCGATGCTTAGAAGGAGATCTACCCTTTGAGGACCGGCTGGACTTATGTTTAGTTACCTGAGATCCATGGGAGGAAGACGAAGCCCTGGAAGACGTCGAAGCCACCGAAGCTGCATCGGAGGGAAAAAGGGCGCTGAGCTTGGCAGCTCGGTTTTGTCGACCCCTCTTGGACATCATGGCACAAGCCATACACTCGGAGGTGGAGTGGTCAGGACTAAACATTTAAGACACCACTCATGGGTGTCGGTGATGGAGATGGTACCGCCACACTTGGTGCATTTTTTAAAACCCGAGGCGGGTTTCTCCATGTTGGAGGAAATTTTGGGCCTAAGGCCCAAAATGGCGCGTGCACCTGGAAAAGAAAAGTTTGTAAAAAAAGAAAATTATTATTTTTTTTTTTTTTAAAAGAAAGAAAGAAGAACCGGCGGTACCGGTGAAGCGTTGAGGAAGGCAGACGTGACCACAAAAAGAATAATAAGGAAAAAAAATTTCTGCGGTGACAGGAATACAACCTGCTGGCTCTGCGGAAAACGAAGAACTGCCTCAGTTGGGAAAGGCGGGAAGGCAGCACGCAGGCGCTGTGGGATGCTCCCAAAAGCTTCCTAATTGGACGCTGGGAAGCGTTCCCGCGCAGGCTCCGTCGGTACCGATGATACCCATATGTGAAGACTACATTCCTGCTTGTTCCTGGAGATAAGGGGAGGTCCCAAAACAGAGCCTTGGGGTAACAGGCTTAAAGGGGGATAGCAGTAGAGGAGGATCCACCAGCAAGGAAAGCCCGATCCTAAGAATCACTATAAAAAGCCCCCAACCCCAGGGATTACTGCACACTGTAATACAGTGGAATAAGTGTCCCTTGTGTGGACTACCCCCTTCCAGATGGCATTGTTTATATTTGCACATATTACAGCGGCCGGAAAAGAGATTTATCAGACCAATGCAAAAACTCTGCGCTAAAGGCCGGTGCTTAAAGCTCAAGTGCAGGGTTTCATAGCGCAACTAACACTGACTCTGTGCTGAAATGCAATATTCAAATTAGCCAAAAAGTCACAGAGTTAAACTGGGACAGCAAGTTAAAGACATGTGCACAGAAAATGGCTCACGTTTGGCATGCTGTCCCAGAGAAACAGGGTCTTCGGAGGTTTGACACTTCACCTCAGATGACCTAAGCATCAGGGATAGCCCCCAATGCCGTCAGCATACTGTTGGGGGGTCTGGTGCTCCCTCCCGACAAACAAATTCCCCAGTGGCCCAGCAGCCCCGAATCCCTCCCACTCACCCACTAAATAAAAAATAAATTCCCCAGTGGCCCAGCGACCCCGATCCTTCCCACTCACCCACTAAATAAAAAATAAATTCCCCAGTGGCCCAGCGACCCCGATCCTTCCCACTCACCCACTAAATAAAAAATAAATTCCCCAGTGGCCCAGCGACCCTCCCCCCTTTCCCCTACTTTTACGTCACAATCCTCCATTGCCTCAGAAAAATCCAAGTTATCAATGTCCCTGTTTAATGTACATTACCAAGTTTAAGTTACAATGTAAACCACTTTGACTGAAACGATAAATCGGTATAAAAAAAAAAAATCAATAAAAAACACCAACCAATCACACAAACAGCCTGTTAAATAAATACCTTTAATTTGGAGTAGGAGCATCGCCCACATGCTCTCGCCCCTGCGCCATCTTGACAAATAGTAGCACGGGGTGGGGTTATGTGGGCAACGCTCCTGCTCCATATTAAAGGTACTGGCAGGGAGGTGGGGGGGGGGGGGGACTTGGGCCCCTGGACTACCAGGGAATTGTTTTTTGTTGGGAGGAGATTGCGCCATCTGCCCCTCTGACAGTATTCTGATGGCATCAGGGACCGTCCCCAATGCCTGATCTGAGGTGAAGTATCAAACTTCATCTCAGATGATACTTTTGTTTCTGGCTCCATCTTTACGCCTGCCTGAAGCTGTTGTGAAGATCCGGTGTTAAGACACAGTGTAAAAAAACTGCTAGGTTTCAGTGCAGAGGGGGGGTTGGGAAGGGGGGGGTTACACTTACACATTGCATGGCATGTGCACTGCACTTTAGCACTGGCTTTTTGGTGTTTTTCTGGCGCTAGCTTATGTCCTGCATCAGAGAGCTTTTCTGAGGATTTTTTGTTTACACTTTAAGGAAAATAAAGGTGGAAGTATTGGAGGAGATGGGAGGTTGGGGGGGGGGGGGGACAGCAAATGCAATTATGCAAACTGAGAACCAGACTCCATCTGCGGGATCTGCTACTTCCTTTTGCGTCTCTCCACTTCGATTTACGAAATGCTTGTTTCTTTCTCCAAAGGGGTTTGTTGCTGCTGGTTTAACTGTTACTGGTAACTGCGGTTGCTCCACCACCCATCCTCCCTTCCTGTGCTGCCTCTCACTTTGTGCATGTTCCTGTCCACACTAACTAGCTCTATGGGAGACTTGGAAGAAATAAAGTAGAGCAGAGCTTTTGATTCATACCCTGAGCCAAGCCCAAGAACACCTTGTTTTTCTGGGTTGTAACTGTATGTTATGTAATCATCTGTATCCGTGTGCTGCAGGAACAGAGAGGTAAAGAACAAAAGAAAGTACTGCTTTTCCTTTTACTATAATCAATCAGTAAATATCATGGAAGCCTGAACATTTTACCCACAGTCAATCATTCTAGTGTTTCTGGCTGCATATGAGGACTTCAAAACCCCTCCGTCAGAAGTGCTGCAGCAGGAAAGCTTTTCTTCCCAGAACACCCTGCTCACCCTCTGCTTTGTACAGGCAAATCCATCTAGGCCCTAACACCCATGCAAACACAGCATGAAGTCAGATGCCGCCTCCTCCGTCTCCCTCTCTGCTATACTCTGCAGGAGTTTTTCTAAAAACCTTCAAGGAAATCCAGAAAGAAATATGAAGGCAAAAATCAATAGAATACTCAAAGGCTTCTGGAGCCAGCAAAACGGTGCTGACGTAGAATAGTTGCCATTAGTCCACTTGAATGCACAGAAATAAAGATTAATAAATAAAAAATAATCCCTCCACCATCAGCGGGTGATCTCTTTAACACTAACTGCTGGTTAATGTTGGGCTCGTAACTGCTGCATCAGTGAGATAAGAATACTTCGCTCTTCTAACAAGCTACTTCTGTCTATGCCCACTCGTACTGTTAACTCCAGACTTCGCTCCTTTCACCTTGCTGCACCTTACGCTTGGAACAAGCTACCGGTGTCTGTACGCCAGGCACCCTCTCTAGCCCTCTTTAAATCCAGGTTGAAATCTCACCTCTTCACTGTTGCTTTCAGATCTTGACTTCTGTGTCATGACTAGACTGTAAGTGCCGTGTTTTGTCTTGACTAGATTGTCAGCTCTGTGTTTGTCTTGATTAGATTGTAAGCTCTGACGAGCAGGGACTGTCTCTTACATGTCTGTACAGCGCAGCATACGACCGGTAGCGCTATATAAATACTCAATAGTATTAGTAGCAGTAGTAGTTAACTTATGGTCACATCAGCTACATCTAGTCAGACTTGGCCTTTGGAAACAAAACTTCTGAGGAGAAAGTTTGTGCTCAAAGAAAAAAATAATATTTACCATCACTACAAATGTGCCCTGTAATAAAGCAAAGGTGTGTCCCTGCAATAACTATGCTTTGCTGCCAATGACTCGTTCTTCCACCTTCTACTTAAGAGCAGCAGCACCCTACGAGGGCGCCTTTCATGCAAACGCTAAACCTGTATGTAAAAACTAATCATTTGTATAGCACTACAAGACGACTTACACCGTGCTGTACATATAGATCAGAGCTTACGATCTAATCAAGACAAAACATGTGCAGCACGATCCCATAACATGCACATCCAGTCCATGGACACATCTAAATAAAAAAAACAGGCCCCTTTGAACCTAACTCCGCAACCACGAGTCTGGACGTGCCCATCGGTCGGGAATCGAGGATAAAGATGTGTTTGGAGCGGCACGTGCAAGCACTATTCAGCCAGCCCATGCCTCCGACGCGGGTAAACATTTTGGACGTCCCTGTACCCACCCTAATCTGAAAAGTTACATGTGTTGGTCGGACCCTGCCCATCCCTGTAGTGTACCCATGGACACCACACCCCTCGGAAAGAGACACACATCTCCTAAGCTGCTCATCACAGACAGTAGTTTCCTGATGCACACTAGACAAATAGCAAAGAGAAATGACAAACTAGACCATATATACCAGTCCCCCCTCATGCCCTGAAAAGTGCTAGGTAAGCCCAGTACACCCCAATATGGTATACAAGAATGTAAATGTGAACATATATGTCAAGACATACCTTGCATCAAATGGTACGTGACATTAGGAACCGGCCCCAGTAATTCCTGCCCTGGTCATCTCCACAAATATGCCTTAAACTGCTAGGGATGGGCCCTCACCCAGTGCACAAAACCCCAAACTAACCTTGCAGTTCCCCAAAGGGTGCATAATATTGCTGAGCAACAAATGTATGCCCTTTTTGTGCATATGGCCTATAAGTTAACTCATTCTGTTGCTCCGCACTATCATTCCCCTCTTCTCTCCCCGGGAACTCTGCTCTTCTGTCAGATTGCTTCTATCTGTGCCCTTCTCTTCTACTGCCAAATCCAGAGACACATCGCACCCGTCACCTTGCTGCTCCTTGTGCCTGGAATAAAACTACTTGAGTCTGTATGTCAGGCTTCGTCTCTGGCCCCTCTCAAATAGACAGGCACTACAGCAAACCCTCTTTGAGCTTGACTGCCCAATCACACTGGCCAGCCTTTCATGTCCCCCCTCCCCCCCGGAATTGCAGATGAGCACACCAGATCCCCCCCCCCCCCACCCACTGTGCATCCTTCAAACCATTCACACTCAATCTCACTTTGTCACAAAAATATGGATTCTGCCAAAAAGATACCCTGAACTAATACATAACAATCGATTATAAATATGATCTCCATTTCTCGCCCAAAGAAAGAATCTTTTCCCTGCTCACGGCCATACTATCCCTGCATCGGCAGTCCCATTTTTCAGAACATGGGAATTGTTAGGGTCCCATAGATTGGCTCCTTTATCACAAAAAGCACATTTATGCATAGCCTGCATAACACTATTACATTAGTAAACACCCTTGCAGAAATATTAAGAGCATCTAGACCTTACAACATTCCCTCACCTCTGCTCCCTGTACCTTAAAACTGCATCATGTGTTTTTCCAGGCTGCAGCTCTAGGCATACAGAGCAACATGATGGCAGAAGCAGAGTCTGGAGTTGGTGGCTGAGAAGGATAAAAGTGATTTACATGATCAGGGTTCCCAAGGAGGGGTGTAGAGTAAGGTGGTGAGGAGCAGCAAAGTGAATGCACTTGTAGGTCAGAAGTTTGAAATGGATGTGGAAATGGATAAGGAGCCAATGAAGTGACTTGAGAAGGGAGGTTAAGTGAGTAATGACATTAATCTTCCTCCAGTCATGCATCTGAGTTTTGAATAGACTAAAGGAGAGAGAAATGGTTCAGTGGGTGAGGAGCAGGTAGTGAAAAACTATGCGTGTACCTAATTCCCTGGGGTGTAATAGAGCCGGCAGGATGGCCCCGCCCCTCCAACAGTGAGAACCATTCCTCAGTACAAACTATATCGTAATGATAGAGCTCATCAAATTGGTGGAGGAGTCATATTGGACCTAGTCCTTAGTGGAACATCAGATCTGGTGCAAGAGATAAGGTTGTTGGGGCCACTTGGCAATAGTGATCATAGCATGATCGCGTTTGATTTAGTTAGCGGAGGAGGGATAGTAAGGAAATCCACAGTACTACCTTTTAACTTTCAAAAGGGAGACTATGATAAAATGAGGAAAATATTTAAGAAAAAACTAAAAGGAGCAGTTGTGAAGGTTAAAAAGACGTACATCAAGCTTGGGTGTTGTTGAAAAATACTATCTTGGAAGCCCAGACCAGCTGTATTCCAGGCTTTAAGAAAAGTGGAAGGAAGTCCAAAAAACTGCCAGTATGGTTTAAAGGTGAGGTCAGAGAGGCTGTTGCCAAAAAAGCATCTTTCAGGAAATGGAAAAAAAGAGCCAATGATGAAAACTGGAAACAGCACAAGCACTGGCAAGTCAAATGCAAGGCATTCATAAGGCAGGCAAAGGGAGAATTTGAGAAGAAGCTTGCTGCAGAAGCAAAAACGCACAATAAGGACTTTTTCAAGTACATTCGTAGCAAAAACCTGTGAGAGAGTTAGTTGGTCCATTAGATGATAGAGAGGTTAAAGGGGCACTAAGAGGCGACAAGGCAATAGCGGAGAGACTGAATGAATTCTTTGCTTCGGTCTTTACTGAGGAAGATGTAGGAATGTTACCCATGACTGAAGTGGTATTTAAAGGTGCGGAAGAATTGAAGGAAATATCGATACATCGGGAAGATGTATTACAACTATTAGATAAACTGAAGAGTAGCAAATCACCTGGGCCGGATGGTATACATCCAAGGGTGTTGAAAGAACTGAAATGTGAGACTGAAGACCTGCTATTAGTAATCTGTGAACTATCATTAAAATCATCTGTAATACCTGAAGATTGGAAGATGGTGAACGTAACACCAATTTTTAAAAAGGGTTCCAGGGGTGATCCGGGAAACTACAGACCGGTGAGCCTGACGTCAGTACCGGGAAAAATGGTAGAAACCATCATAAAGAACAAAATTGCTGAACATGTAGATAGTCATGGCTTAATGGGACCTGAATTTGGTCACTTTCTGAACGTTTACTGATGCAAAATAAAATGATACGTCCAACACAAACCAAATATGGAAAAATGGGTTTCGAACAAAAGTGCCAATGATCAAGCACACAGCTGTTGAAAAACAGGTCTCAGAACTTTAGCCACCACTCAGACTATCGTCTTCTGTTATGGTGTCTCAGAACATCAAGGACCTTTTGTATTTCCAAACTGTCGCCGCTGTGTTATTTATTTGGTGCACTCCCAATAAAAATTACCAAAGACTGGCTTGACCTCTTATTCCAAAAAATGAATGGTGATTCAAAAGCAGCTATTACCAGAACTCCAAGATATATTCAACTCTGTCTTACTCTGTGAAAACGTTGAATATACTGTGATACAAACACAATGGAAATTCTGCGCTACTTAGCTGTCGTGCTATGGGGAGCTTCCACCAGTTGTAAAGATCTTGGAGTTCTGGTAACAGCTGCTTTTGAATCACCATTAATTTTTTGGAATAAGAGGTCAAGCCAGTCTTTGGTAATTTTTATTGGGGGTGCACCAAATAAATAACATAGTGGCGAAAGTTTGGAAATACAAAAGGTCCTTGATGTTCTCAGACACTATAACAGAAGACGATAGTCTGAGTGGTGGCTAAAGTTCTGAGACCTGTTTTTCGCCAGTTGTGTGCTTGATCATTGGCACGTTTGTTCGAAACCCATTTTTCCATATTTGGTTTGTGATGGCTTAATGGGAGACAGCCAACATGGCTTTAGACAAGGAAGATCTTGTCTTACTAATCTGTTATGTTTTTTTGAAGGTGTGAATAAACAGGTAGACAAAGGTGAGTCGGTTGATATAGTGTATTTGGACTTTCAGAAAGCCCTCATCAGAGACTTTTGGCAAAACTAAAGAGTCATGGGATAGGAGGCAGTGTACTATTGTGGATTAGGAACTGGTTAAAAGATAGAAAGCATAGGGTAGGGCTAAATGGCCAATTTTTCCAATGAAGAAAGGTAAATACTGGTGTACCCCAGGGATCTGGGCTGGGTCTGCTGCTTTTTGACATATTCATAAATGACCTAGAAAAGGGAATAACGAGCGAGGTTATCAAATTTGCAGATGACACAAAACTATTTAAAGCTGTTAAAACCCAAGAGGATTGTGGAAAATTGCAAGAGGATCTTGATAAATTGGAAGACTGGGCATCCAAATGGCAGATGAAATTTAATGTGAACAAGTGCAAAGTTACGCACCTAGGGAAGAACAACCCAAACTATGGTTACACAATGCAAGGTTTCAGATTAGGAACCACCACCCAGGAAAAAGATTTAGGCGTCATTGTGGATAACATGTTAAAAATCTCGGCCCAGTGTGCAGCGGCGGCAAAGAGAGCAAATAGAATGCTAGGTATCATAAGGAAAGGAATGGAAAATAAAACTAAAGATATTATAATGCCTCTGTATCGTTCCATGGTGAGACCACACCTTGAATATTCTGTGCAATTCTGGTCGCCGTATCTTAAAAAGGATATAGCGTTATTAGAAAAGGTTCAGAGAAGAGACACCAAAATGGTAAAGGGGATGGAAGGATACCCCTATGAAGAAAGGCTAAAAAGGTTAGGGCTCTTTAACCTGGAAAAGAGACGGCTGAGGGGAAATATGATAGAAGTCTATAAATTAATGACCGAAGTGGAACGGGTAAACGTAGATCGATTGTTTACGTTATCAGAATATAGAAAGACTAGGGGACATGCAATGAAGCTACAAAGTAAAACTATTTAAGACTAATAAAAGAAAATATTTTTCACTCAACATGTAATCAAACTCTGGAATTTGTTACCAGAGGCTGTAGTAAAGGCTGTTAGTGTAGCTGGGTTTAAAAAAAGGTTTGGACAAGCTCCTGGAGGAAAGGTCCATAAACCATTATTAAGAAGGGACCCAGGATATCAATGCTTGACCTAGTACAAGCATTGCAGAACCTGTGTCTTTTGGGGAAACTGCTAGGTACATATGACCTAGATTGGCCACTGTTGGAAACAGGATACTGGGCTTGATGGACCTTGCTCTGACCCAGTATGGCATATCTTATGTTCAGTATGGGCCGCATTGCAGAGAAGAGTAGCATTTTTTCCAAGTCGTAGCCTTATACCATGTTCCAGCAGGCATAATGTGGACGTTTCCAGGAAACACTTAGCATATTCAGGAAAGGCACATGTATGTATTTTCTACGTCTCCGCGGCCGACCCCATTCTGAGACCCCTGTGCTAACACCGTAAATGTGCATGTCGGTGGTGTTTCAGAATATGGTCAGGGACGTTTTTGGTATATAAATGTCCCCGCTGCATGTACAAACACCCTTATTCATGTTCTGGAATGACCCCAATAGTGAAACTGGGGACTAAAGTATGGTAGGATAAACATAAGTGGTGGACAAGAGAGCGAGGAGCACCAGGATTCAAAAGCGGCTTCAAAGAGGTGCGTTTTTAGCCTGGATTTGAATACAGCTAGATAAGGGGTCTGACACAGACTGAGGTGGTTTGTTCCAGGCATATGGAGCAGCGAGATGGAATGAACCAAGTCTGGAGTTGGCAGTGGCAGAGAAGGGCACAGATGAAAGGGATCTGACAGAGGAGCAGTGCAGAGTGAGATAAGAGGAAAGATAGTGGGGAGCTGCAGAATGAATACGGTTCTTATGAGTGGCAAACATAAAAACAATGACAAGAGAAATTATATTTTACATTATACTAAAATCAGCCTCTGTTTTCAATATGCAGAGTAAGGAATCCCTGGGTACACAATTTTGAGCTAACTCCTTTCTTTGTGCACTGCATCAGAAATACCCAGGTTTTTAATTTCTTGCTTTTGAAGACAGACATTAAACGACTTCACATCTCCTTAGGAAGCACATTCCACCAAAAACGTTGCCTGAACATTTCCACCAGGGTTCTACATACCAAAACAAAAACTTTAAAATGTTATTCTTGTCAAAATAAGTAGCCAATTAAGTTCCCTTAAAAGCAGCACCGATCCAAGTTTTTCCCTTATCGCAGGGATGGGCAATTCCTGCCCTCGTGCACCACAATCCAGCCTGGTTTTCATGATGTCCCTAATGAATATTCATGAGATCTATTTGCATCCACTGCCTTCCATTGTATGGAAATAGGGCCATGAATATTCATTAGGGCCATCATGAAAACCAGGCTGGATTGTGGTGCACGAGGGCCAGAATTGCCCACCTCTGCCTTATAGAAACCTCACAGCCAAATCATCGACCAACTGGCCACTTCTAATAGTCTCTTGAGAACAGCACATGAGTGGTACATTACAAGAGTCCTGAGTGCAGTGCACTATAGTAAACGCTTCTCCAGTCAAATAGGACTGAAGACCATACAGTATCCAAGTTTCATATATAGCCTACCTGCCATCTGCTGTACATGCCGATCCATATTTAACTCCCAAGTTCTTAATATCTTTCTGGGTACTTGAAAGTTTCCCTCCACATCTAAAACCAGCTCTTGTCATATTCCATTTTCTTTCCAATCCTGAAATCCCTCATTTTTTCCTACATCATAAGAACATGATGAGTGGAGTAGCCGCCTAGTGGTTAGAGCACTGGTTTGGTGACCAAGCAACCAGGGTTCGATTCCCACTGGCACTCCTTGTGGCCTTGGGCAAGTCACTTAACCCTCCATTGCCTCGGAAGAAAGGCCTGGCAATCTACTTCCGGGGCCACTGCCAAGAAAACCCAGGAGCTTCCGGGTCGTCAGGAGTCAGGATTGACTCAAAGGCATGCATTGCATTTGCATGAACATGATATATACTGGATCAGACCAAGAGCCATCAAGCCCAGTATCCCGTTTCCAAGTCACAAGTACCTAACAGGTACCACAATGCTTGTCCTGGGGCAAGCAGTGGATATTCTGGGTCCACTTCAATAATAATTTATAGACCTTTCCTCCAGGAACTTGTCAAAACATGTGTCTCCTGCTCCTGCAGTGCGGGGCCCCGTCCCTGTGTGTCTCCTGCTCCTGTAGTGTGTGGCCCCGTCCGTCTGTGTCTCCTGCTCCTGTAGTGTGTGGCCCCCCCGTCCCCATGTGTCTCCTGCTCCTGCAGTGCAGGGCCCCATCCCTGTGTGTCTCCTGCTCCTGCAGTGCGGGGCCCCCCATCCGTCTGTGTGTCCTGCTCCTGTAGTGTGTGGCCCCCCGGCCCCCGTGTGTCTCCTGCTCCTGTAGTGCGGGGCCCCGTCCCCGTGTGTCTCCTGCTCCTGTAGTGTGTGGCCTCCCCGTCCCCGTGTGTCTCCTGCTCCTGCAGTGCAGGGCCCCATCCCTGTGTGTCTCCTGCTCCTGCAGTGCGGGGCCCCCCATCCGTCTGTGTGTCCTGCTCCTGTAGTGTGTGGCCCCCCGGCCCCCGTGTGTCTCCTGCTCCTGTAGTGCGGGGCCCCGTCCCCGTGTGTCTCCTGCTCCTGTAGTGTGTGGCCCCGTCCCCGTGTGTCTCCTGCTCCTGCAGCGCGGGGCCCCCCGTCCGTCTGTCCACGTGTGTCTCCTGCTCCTGCAGCGCGGGGCCCCCCGTCCGTCTGTGTGTCCTGCTCCCGTCCCCGGCCTCCTTCTTGCGTGCGCCGCCTCTCACCTTGTGCGTGTTGCTGTCCAGACGCGCCGCGTAGTCTTCCCCGCGGGCACAGCCCTGCCCCTCGTCGGCGTTCTGGAGCGCCCCGGCCATCGCCGCCAGCAGCAGCCCCGCGCACAACCCCGCAACCCCCATAATACGACCACCACAGCCCGCTGCCATCCCGCAGCTTCGACTGCTGCTCCGAGCTCTGTAACTCATAGGGCGGTAGCCACGTCAATCTCCGAGCTCTGCGTCTCATTGGGCCGCAGCCACGTCAATCTCCCTCCGACGCAAGCGATCGCTTTCTTTTCCTGATTGCTGATGTTTACCAATTAATCACCTGCGATTTTTTTTTTTTTTACTTTACTCTTTTTCTATTGGATGTATCCATTCCTTGCCTATTTTCTTATTGGACCGTCCAAGGAGTTGGCGTTCGATTGGGCGGGGCGGAGCAGAGCTCCTGGCGGGCTCAGGTGTCTGTCTCCAGGCGATGCCGCAGAACTCGTTTGACAGGACCTGCGGAGGCTCCACCAGCTCCTGCAAAACTCGTTCCCACGCCAAGTGCCCTCCTGCTGCTGCTGCTGCTGCAACGTGCTAGTCATCATGCAGCTGCAGCTGCACCCACGCCAATGTCCAGTCCAACAGCGCGCAAGTCTCCATCGGCTTTTTACCAATATGCAGAAAGGTGTGAGCATGCAAATAAGCCACACCTTAAACTGGGCGCAAAACGGCAGTGTTCAGGGAAAGCAAGCCAAACACATGCGCCCAAGAAGTCGGCACTAATTTAGCATGCTCTTACCGAGAAACAGGCACAATGTGACTAATTTGTACATCAGCTCCAACAGTATTTTGATGGAATAGAGAAAAGCACCCTATGCCATCAAAATACAGTTAGGGCCTGTGCCCAGACAGAAAGTGACTCCCTGGTGACCTAGCGGGCTGATAACCCCCCCCCTGACAGTATTGTGATGGTATTGGGGGCTTTGTCGGATTACTGGAACATCAAAGGGGAAGATGATCCAGGCATCCGGGAAAACACCCAATGCCATCAAAATACTGTCAGGCAAGCACTTGAGGTTTAAGCCACCTCCAACCCTGGCATAATGATATTGGCGCTAAAGCTGATTGCAAAATCTACTCCCGTCTTTGCCTCGGCTGCAGCCATCATTTGCATACCAGATTATTATATACAGCTCATTTGCCTGCAATTTAAGTTCATTTGAGTACTCATGACATTATCTGGACACTAGTTTTTCCATCACTGGGTGATTCAGACAGTCTTGGTTTGAAGGGGGCAGCGGCTCTGAAGTTGCCCCTTTGGTCTGTAACTTGGCTTTAAAACCTAATTAAGACAACTTCACAGATCTTTTGCCTCTTAACTGGAAGGCCTCTACATTTGACTTAACCATAGCGTTATCTGTGCTTAAAGGCCGCACTAGTTTTCTGCATCAATCTGAAAGACTTTCAAAGAAACTGATTTAAACTCACCACTCTCAAATGAAACTTCTGGACGCCGTAAAACATAGAGACCATACAACCTCTCCTGCCCACCTCGCTGTGAGAACTATTAAGTTTCACAATCCCTTTATCTTCCTGAGAGATCATCTATAGCAATCCCAGACACATTTCTCGTCTCCACCACCTCTACTGGGATGTGTACCCAGAGTTAGTTCAAGATGTTGGCACACCAACTAGCAAAATATATTGTTCAGCTTTGAATGCCCTGCTCGTTGCAGCCACCCTAAAAGTTGATACTCTAGGTGACTTCCTAATTTGATGAATGATTAGGCCGGCCCTGGTTGTAACACACATCCACCACCCCTTTATCCCAGTTTTTTGGATTATTTTAGAATATTTATATTTTTTAAATGTTTTAGTTATTCTTATTTATGGGTTTGTTTTATCACATATTTTTATATTAACCTTGACACAATGATGCACCTCTCCATCTTTTAAACATTTTCATACATTTTTACCTATGAGCCATTGGATATTCCCCATAAGCTTTTTATTCTTTTGCTGTCACCTTTAGCCTCCAGTCGATTTTGGATTTCAAGATATGTGCTTATAAAAACATAAAATTGCATATTTGTTCTTTCCTTGGTATTGTTATAAGGTCCTTGTCGCATTTTAAAAGTTAGAGCAGACATTGCACTACTGTTTGTTTCAGTCTTACAGTGCAAGTTTCGATATAATCGGGCATGTTTGGTTACACTTGTCAGGCTCGATGGATTGGCCAAGGGGGGCATTTGTGTATATGTGGTATTTTTTTAGATGAATAGACTTTAAGGCATGTACAATTTGTGATTAGCCTCGTATTTATGGTGCGACAATTTGATTTATATTCTAGCATTAGGTGCTTGATTTGCACTCACATCCTGGATGAATCAATTGGGCATCATATAGCCCTTTATTCATTCTGACACAATCTTTCACAATGTATTCACTTTAGATTTTTTAGAACCCTTTAGCTTTAATTTATTTAACTGTGTCCTCTTCACGTGTGGACTACAGTACTCATAGCAATACAGTAAACAGCATAGGATGATCATTGTTGTTTCCTATAACACCATTGTTTTAAGTATTTTGATCTTTCACATGACGTTTTATGACTCCTGTATCATTAAAATTTGGAGTACATTAACTTTTAACATTTCTAAGATTATTTAATATGATCTTTGAGAACTCTTCTTTTTTGGCGGGAATTCTCCCATTTAAAACCGGTTCTTGTTAGAGCCAGTGTTTTCAATTCAGAACATTAGTGCACTGATACAGCAAGTATGTCTCCTAGGTTATTTTCATCCTCTTAGCTATTGCCTTTCCAGGTTTGGGTATTATACTACTCCCGCCACCTCCATTGAGCTTGGTAACTTTTCTCCTTTTAATACTATATTGAAAACATCTCTCATCAGGCTAACTTCCTCACAGAATTTTTTATAAAACCTGGCTGTAATGCCATCTAATCCTGGTGCCTTGCCGTGTTTTAAGCTCTTTATAGCCACTACTACTTCTTTCAATCTCTCTGTTCATCCACTGCTGTTGCTCTATATCCAATTGCTTCAATGTGATCTCTGCCAGATACTGTTCTATATCCACTCCCTCTCCCTGTTGTTCCGATTCATAAAGTTTACAATTCTATTCCTGGAATATTTTTTGTATTTGTTCAGTATCATTAACCCATCCATCCTGCTCAACTTTTATTCGCAGGATCAGCTGTTGCATCTTTCTTTCCCTACGTTTTCACGCAAGGTATTGGCCTGGCTTATTTCCTTGTACATAAAATTCATGTCTGAGTTGATTCAACTTAGAAACTTACGGGAAGAATTAAATAAGGAAGGAAGAAGCATTTAATACATTGCAGCCTCCTCCTTCCACTTGTTTGGGCATGGTCTCTTCTAATCTCAACTTTGTTAATAACTCACGCTCCTTCTGTTCTTTTTCCTGCTTCCGCCTCACCACCGCCAGCACTATACAGTGCCCCCCTATCACCGCTTTCAATCCATCCCACACCCCAGCTGGTCCCACCTCTCTCCCACTATTATGCTGCATATACTCCTTTATAGTGTTTTTAATACATCTTAGCCCCTCATCTATAAGGGATTCATTCAACCTCCAGAAATGCAGACCTCCTCCCTCTCTTTGGAAATTCAATGAGACCTCCACCAGTACATGATCTGTCCAATTTATGGGTCCTATATCCACTCGTTTTACCTGTTCTACTAACCTTCCATCCACCCATATCATATCCAATCTACTGTAGGTTCTGTGTGGGTGTAAGTAATGTGTATATTCTCTCTAATTCCCATGCATGTATTGACAAGCATCCACTGTGCCCAGTTATGAAGCAATTTCCCTAACTTCTTGCTTACACCCTTAGTGCCTTGCCTATTACCCACCCTGGTACTATTCTGGGGTTTATAGTTGCATTAAAATCCCCCCCTAGTATCACTGGATTTTGCATATGCATTTCCACCACTTCATAGAATTTCCCGTAGAACCCCCCTTACTGTGTATTTGGTGCGTACACACTCCCTACTACTATGGGCCTCCCTGCTATTTTTCCCTTCCACAGAATGAAACGCCCCTTCGGGTCCCTCACAACCTGTTCTTCTTCCAGGCTCAATCCTTTTGCAAAGAGAATTCCAACTCCCCCCACCCCCCTCTTTGGCGAGTCCCAATTACGTGCCAAGTATACTTTAGCATAGTTTTTACTCGTCAACCACCTTTCTTGTGTGTTTCTAGATGTGTTTCTTGTATAAGCACTACATCAGCTCTTAATCTATTACCCTCTTTTAATAGGGCCTGTCTTTTATAGCAGGAGTTAAGGCCTTTAGCATTAATGGTTACTACATTCATCACATTTCTTTTGATTACTCCCCATCTCTATATCTCCTCTTTGTACATTCACAGGATCCAGTTACCCCACCCTTCCCTCCCCTCTCTCAGCTATCCCCTCCACCTCCCCTCCCCCTCTTTCCTTCCCTCCTTCATGCTACCATTTAGTACCTTCCTCTTCCTCAGTGACATCATCCTCCCCCTCATGACATTTCTGAACATAATCTCTCTTATCTTAATCTCCCCCTTGCTCCTCTTTCATGTTACAGACTCAGTGTTTCTTTGCAGATTCTTTTTCAGTTCACAAAATGTGCTTCCTTCCCATCTTTCCTTCTGGACTCTGGGTTCCTTTCGTTTCCTGCCATCTCACCTCTGCTTATTTACTCAGTCCCAAGTCCTTTCTCTTTTGTATTACACGTTTACTTTTCCTCTCCACTTTCTGCCATCCTGTTGTCTGTCCATTTCCCAGTTTCCTCATTACTCGCACCTCTGGTAAATGTGTTACTCCTGCTTCCTTCAACGCAGCTGCCAACTGTGTCACTGTTGTCGCCCGTCTTGTAATGCCATTGCTGGTAAACGCAATTCCTGCTGGATACAGCCATTTATATTTCATGTTCTCTTCCCGCAATCTCATTGTAAATCCTCTCCATTCTCTTCTGCGTTGTAGCGTGGCCGTAGCCAAGTCCACAAAAATTGCCACCTTGTTTCCCTTCCATTCGAGTTGACCTGCTACCCTCACCTTGTTAATTATTCTTTTTTTAATTTTAAAGTCCTGGAGGCATATAATTATATCTCTGAGTGCCTCCCCTCTCCTTGGGCCAAGCGTGCAGTGCACTCTGTCAATTTTAACTTCCTGAGCCACCGCTCTTTCCTCGAAGCCCTCCAGCACCGCCTTGCATATTTCTTGTGCCGTTTGCTCACATTCTCTGTACTCTTCAGTTTCTGGTACTCCCTTTATTCTGAAATTGTGTCTTCTCACTCAATTTTCCACATCCTCAATTTTCAGCTCAATCTGTTCTTTTGCCATTTCCAAATTGTTTACTGCCTTATTTATTGCACTCACGTTGCTTCGCACCTCCTCTACTTGCCATTCCATCTCTTCCACTCTTTTTTCCAGTTCTTGCACATCAGCACGGAATTCTGTTATGGCTGCTTCCATGTCCACTCTAAATCTCGCCATTTCTGAGCGCAATTCGCCAAACAAGGAATGTAGCTCTTCTTTTAAAATTTGTTCAATGGCACTTTTACTCTGCACCCCTTCCAAGATACCAAGCTGTTCTTCAATCTCTGACTTCAAGTTTGCTTTGCCTCCCATTTTTTCTCCTTCTTTCTGCTCACCTCGCAATGCCAAGAAAGTATACTCTCTTATGTCCACTGTTTTTTTTCAGGCTGCAGTCATATCCCCTGCCTCTGGATCAGTTACCTATTCCTGACCACTCTGGGGTATTTGTTTTGCTTTTGTAGGGTTTATCGGCAGAGCTCTTCTTCAGCTGTCCATGCGGTTCGGTGACATCACCGGAAGGCCCAACTTTAATCTTAAAGGCACTCTAATGAGGCTCTTTTTAATTTATTTTATTTATTAACAATTCTTATATACCGCACTATTAGACATCAGCGCGGTTTACATTGAACAAAAAACATCCGACAATTTACATATGTCTGGTCATTACATTTAACAGGAAGTATAACTTGGCGAAATAGGGGAAACTAAATACAATGAGGGTTATCTGATGAAGGATATCCTGGTTAACTATATACAATGGTGGTACAATAGTACATGGAACAATTTACTATTTACATTGTGAATATTTACATTAATATGTGCTGTCAGACGGCTGCCTAGGGTGAGAACTTACACAATCTTGACGATGCATATATTCATATGATTCTTGCAAGGTATTGTGGGTAATGTAGTTCTTTCACTCCCAAACACAGCTGAAGACAATAATTGAGTTGTGATACCAGTGGTAAGGCCAATAAAATACTTCTTTTATTGATGGGGTTTAATTCACCCAGCACAAGTATGCTTGTTAGCAATATAAATGAGGTTACTTGCTTGCAGTGTTTAAATGGATAACAAAGTCACAAAGCAAATCAGAAAACAACCTTCAGCTTGTCAGGCAATTAGCTAATGTTTTCTTAGCAAATAATTACCAAATAAAAAGGCACAAAGAAATGAATAAACTTTGCTTGTTAGGTTAACTTCTGCTTATTTTCTACGCAGATCCCAGCAGTGATTCTCCCTTGCTCACACACACAATCAGGTGCAGCTTTAATTACTATCAATTGACCAGCTGAAAGCCTTTAGCTGGCTGGCTGCTACTGTGTGAACCCAAATCCTGCTTTAAGAGCTGTTTGCAGTGGAAATAAAGAACAAAGTTAGGTTTCTTTGTGATGGCTGAGGTGTTTGCTCACAGAAAGCTAGCAATAGCATTTAGATAGAGAACAGTCCATGTAATGAATAGTTTCATCTGCTGTATCTCCCCCTTCATCAATCAGCATAGGGTCACTATCATACATTGGCACAGACGAGTCTTTCCATAAGGCACTATCATGAGAATGCTTATTCCCTTGCTGCCATTCACTATTATAGATAGGGTCTGGATCAGTGTTCATATCTGAGCCTCTCCTGCTATCATAATTCCTCTCTGTATAGCCTGGCCAGTATGTAATCCAGTTCTGATTTCCAGCCTTCCAATCTTGATCCCTGGACACTGGATCTCCTCTCACATACCTTCTGGCCTTGGTCTGAAAGTCCCTTCCACGTGTAGTCTTCTCTCTCTCAGGTAGCCACTGGTGATTCCTATCTCTGCCATTCCATTCCTCTGGCTGACTCCAGTCCAATGGACTCTGCTGGCACTTGGAATACCTCCCAGTATAGGTACTGCCTTGGACTCTCCCAGACCATCCAATGGGCTTTCTTCTCTTCCTTCCAGAGTGTTTCCTTCTTTCTCTATCCGCTTGGCTTGGCTTCTGTTTCTCCAGGTGATACTGGTGCTTAAGCTTGAAGCTGTTGCTGTCTCCTTTCCTGAAGCTCTTTCTGTAGCTGTTATCTGAAGAATAAGCTCTATTCTTATTCTGTCCTAATGTGTGCTCCTCCCTAACACAGTGCAGCTGTGTTGAATCAGGTCCTGCCCTTTGAGATGAGTGCTTAGGGATTACCTCATAGCTCTCTTGATTGCACACACGTTTTCTCACTTCAGCCCCTCTCATGGCTGCTGGAAACCTGGTGCATTCTGGGACTGGTAGTCTTTTATGTGAAAACTCTGTTTTCTTACTTCTACCAAAACTGACAGGTTGCTTGTTCAGAGTCACATCATCTTTTCTATAGCTCCTACCTGAGCTATGATAAGCTTCCTTATCACAGTGCGCAGATCTGAAAATTTACTGATCCCCCCCCCCCCCCCCGGTCTATACAGATAGCAAGGTCCTATCTTTTGGATGTTCCATTTAACTAGTACTTTTATACTGCTGGGCCAGGACTTTGGAATATTTTATTGAACCCTTTGGGCACAGTCTGGCATACCCACCTCATCAGTCTTTGATAGTCTTTAGTAATACTATCCTGTAAAGGGTTATAAGCTTGAGGTACTGTTACTGCTCCAGTAGGCAGATTGTTAGTTATTTTATCTTCTTTTTCCCTCAGTTGGTGTGCAGCGTGTTGTGTTGTGAGGGTTTGTATGCATCAGTGATGCTGAGCACTAAACCATCAGGTCACCATGGCAAATGAAAGCTCAGAGCAGGTGCCTGGCATTCCAAGCACATGTGGGTTGGTGCTGTCTTCCCAGGAAATGGGCTAGATCACAGCAGAGATCAGCAAAATCTGCTCCGGGGGACACCATCCCTTAGGGGCAGGTCTGTGAGACCAGAAATGGGATCCCCACAGGCCAATAGCCCGGTCTCTGCCGCAATTATGGCCTTTTGCAGCCCTTCTGCCTGTGAGACATAGGAACCCTGCCGGAAGAAGGGCTACAAAAGGCCACAATTGCAGCAGAGTCCACTACAGTGATGCCATCTCCCACGAGCAGACTCTGCCGGTCGTGGCCACGATTAGCAGCTCTTAGAATCCACACAGGCAGAAGGTTGCAAAGGTTAAAGACGTACATCAGGCTTGGGTGTTGTTGAAAAATACTATCTTGGAAGCACAGACCAGCTGTATTCCACGCTTTAAGAAAAGTGGAAGGAAGTCCAAAAAACTGCCAGCATGGTTTAAAGGTGAGGTCAGAGAGGCTGTTGCCAAAAAAGCATCTTTCAGGAAATGGAAAAAAAAGCCAAACGACGAAACTTGGAAACAGCACAAGCACTCGCAAGTCAAATGCAAGGCATTGATAATGCAGGCAAAGGGAGAATTTGAGAAGAAACTTGCTGCGGAAGCAAAAACGCAAAGTAAAGACCTTTTCAAGTACATTCGTAGCAAAAAGCCTGTGAGAGAGTCAGTTGGTCCATTAGATGTTAAAGGAGCACTAAGAGGCGACAAGGCGATAGCAGAAAGACTGAATGAATTCTTTGCTTCAGTCTTTACTGAGGAAGATGTAGGGATGTTACCCATGACTGAAGTGATATTTAAAGGTGCAGAAGAATTGAAGGAAATATCGATACATCGGGAAGATGTATTACAACTATTAGATAAGCTGAAGAGTAGCAAATCACCTGGGCCGGATGGTATACATCCAAGGATGTTGAAAGAACTGAAATACGAGATTGCAGACCTGCTATTAGTAATCTGTGAACTATCATTAAAATCATCTCTAATACCTGAAGATTGGAGGATCGCCAATGTAACACCAATTTTTAAAAAGGGTTCCAGGGGTGATCCAGGAAACTACAGACCGGTGAGCCTGACATCAGTACCGGGAAAAATGGTAGAAACCATCATAAAGAATAAAATTACTCAGCATGTAGATAGTCATGACCTAATGGGAGACAGCCAACATAGCTTTAGACAAGGAAGATCTTGTCTTACTAATCTGTTATGTTTTTTTGAAGGAGTGAATAATCAGATGGACAAAGGTGAGTCGGTTGATATTGTGTATCAGAAAGCCTTTGACAAGGTCCCTCATGAGAGACTTTTGGCAAAACTAAAGAGTCATGGGATAGGAGGCAGTGTACTATTGTGGATCAGGAACTGGTTAAAAGATAGAAAGCAGAGGGTAGGGCTAAATGGCCAATTTTCCCAATGGAGAAAGGTGAATAGTGGTGTACCCCAGGGATCTGTGCTGGGTCCGCTGCTTTTTGACATATTCATAAATGACCTGGAAAGTGGAATAACGAGTGAGGTTATCAAATTTGCAGATGACACAAAACTATTTAAAGTTGTTAAAACCCAAGAAGATTGTGGAAAGTTGCAAGAGGATCTTGATAAATTGGAAGACTGGGCATCAAAATGGCAAATTTAATTTAATGTGGACAAGTGCAAGGTTATGCACCTAGGGAAGAACAACCCAAACTATGGTTACACGATGCAAGGTTCCACATTAGGAACCACCACCCAGGAAAAAGATTTAGGCGTCATTGTGGATACCATGTTAAAACCCTCGGCCCAGTGTGCAGCAGCGGCCAAGCGAGTAAATAGAATGCTAGGTATGATAAGGAAAGGAATGGAAAATAAAACAAAAGATATTATCATGCCTCTCTATCGTTCCATGGTGAGACCGCACCTTGAATATTGTGTGCAATTCTGGTCGCCGTATCTTAAAAAGGATATAGCGATTTTAGAAAAGGTTCAGAGAAGAGCCACCAAAATGGTAAAGGGGATGGAAGGATACTCCTATGAAGAAAGGCTAAAAAGGTTTAGGGCTCTTTAACCTGGAAAAGAGACAGCTGAGGGGAGATATGATAGAAGTCTATAAATTAATGAACGGAGTGGAACGGGTAAACGTAGATCGATTGTTTACCTTATCAGACTATAGAAAGACTAGGGGACATGCAATGAAGCTACAAGGTAAATTGTTGTTGTTGTTAAGTGCCGTCGAGTCGGAGTCGACTCATGGCGACCCTCTGGATAGCTATCCTAAATTGTGTTCGGTCTTCAGTCAGGCAGCTCATTGTTGACAGACTGGTACCCATAGCTGCTGTTATTGTATTGATCCATCTCATTGCTGGCCTTCCTCTTTTGCGTTGACATTCTATCTTGCCAAGCATAATGTCTTTCTCTAATGATCTCTCTCTTCGCATGATGTGTCCAAAGTATGAAAGTCAAAGTCTTGTCATCTGAGCTTCTAAAGAAAGCTTAGGTTTGATCTCCTCTAGTACCGACTGGTTTGTTCTTCGGGCAGTCCATGGTATACACAGTATTCGCCGCCCGCACCATAATTCAAAGGCATGAATTTTCTTCCTGTCTATCTTTTTCACTGACAAGACTATAAAGCCAATATCAAAGCCTCAAAATGATACTTCATAAAATTAAATAAGAGGCTTCATCAGATTAAACACATAGCAACATTTAAACATAGCATGCGAATGAGAGCCTCAGCAAAAACTCACTGATAAAACAAAATCAGGAGTAAAAATAACATCAATGGCTCTCACTCGCTATCACACCAATCAAGATTCACAAGACAAATGCTTAAACATTCTTCCCTTTAAACTTTAAACTTCAAATTTTTCACCAAGTCCGTGAATCAAGATGGAATTGAGTACCCCGACGCCTTCTCAAGACATATTTATTTATTTATTTATTTGCGTTTCTTATATACCGCGCTATTAAAATCAGTGCGGTTTACATTGGAACAAAAACATACAACAATGTAACAATTTACATTGGGTTTACAATGAACAAGGGATACAAACTTGGATAACATGGGGAAAAACTATGTACAGTGTTATGTAAAGAAGAAGATTACAACATCATACGGATGGCATGTTTTGGGGATGTGGTAAGGGGAATGGACAGGTAACAGGAGGAGTGTCAGGCTATTGAATTTTCTAGTTGGGGTTGTGTTAAGCGTGGGTTTTGGTGAAGACGTGAATTATTTTGGGATTGGCTGGGGGGGATGAGATTGGAATAGTATTTTAAGAACAGATGTTGTTTAATAGCCTTTCTGAACGAAATCTTACATTAGCGTTTTGCTACAGCTGTGTCAAGGGGCTTCAACTCTAAAAGATAAAAAACAATTGCTTAATGAAATGCCGCAACATACTAAAAAGAAGAAAAAGACTCCCCATCCACACTGAACAACGTACTAAAGACTTACCAAATGAATGCTGAAGACACCAGCTAAAGACAGCAAACACACTAACCAACCTCCATCCAGAGCCAGTCTCAGAGCTGCTGAAACATCCGGTCACATGGTATATATCCAAACCAGCATCACACCAACCCAAAACAGCTGGAACATTATTATGTCAATGAAAACATTACCACACAATAAAGCAGTTAAAAAGCAAAGAAACTACTTTCTAAACAAGACCACATTGCCACCACTAAAGAGCAGATTAAATGCACGCTCCCCATTCAATACAAGAATTCAAACCAGAAGGTAAAACTGTTTTTAGACGGAAAATCCACCATTGTTCTCTATATAAGAGAAACTGATCACGTGACATACCCTTGGAACCACTCCGAACCTGTTGTATCACAAAGCATTGTAAATCACTAAAGACATGATGAAATGTTAAACAGTGCTCAACTATCGGAGCGCCCCTCCGCTGACAATGAAGCTTGCTTTTATGTTCAATTAAACCGAGTACGGAATCTACGTACGGTTTTACCAATATAGAGAAATCTACACGGGCAAAAGATACCATAAACCACAAAATCTGAATTACAGGCTGTATTATCTTTCAGACCAACCACTTGACCATTGTAAACAAAACTATCTATCTGTTTCCCACATTACATCACAACAGGAGCAAGCCCCACATTTTCTATGTCCAAAACCCTCAGATATAACAAGAGTCAGAGGTCTTAAAAAAGAAGGGCTCAAAATGTCTTTCAAATTAGGATTACGTTGCCACACACAACGTAGTTGTCTAGTTGCTAAACCAGGAACTATGTCCAAAACGTGCTTATATTTCTGTAAAATCAATTGAATTTGTTTACTGTGAGGAGAATAGCGAGAAATCAAATTCACTTGATCATCATCAGTCTGTGCCCTCAACCTAGGGGATAACAACCAGGATCGATCATTATATAGTGCCCTTTTATAGGCACGATTCACTACCTTTAAAGGATAGCCACGATGTAAAAAATCCTGCTTCAAACTCAATGTTTTCACTTTATAGTCCTCAACTGAAGAGCAATTACGTCTAAATCTTATAAACTGAGAGAACGGCAATCCTCTCAGTAAACCTTTAGGGTGCATACTAGAAAAATGTAAATAAGTATTTTTATCCGTGGTCTTGCGATAAACAGTGGTACCCCATGACTCAGGTTGCCGAAATATTTTAACATCCAAAAATACTATTTCTTGAAAACTGTGATTGATAGTGAATTGTATATGGGAATCCAGTGTGTTTAGCCAAACATGAAATTCCAACAGAAGATTGAGAGAGCCATCCCACAACATAAAGACATCGTCTATATAACGACGCCATATTAACATATGAGAATGATATTTAGACGATGGTAGCCAACGTAGTTCATACAATCCCATAAAGAAATTAGCAACGGAAGGGGCAAAAGATGCCCCCATAGCAATACCACTAACTTGTTGAAATAGCTCATTATTAAAAGTAAAATAATTACGACAAAGAGCTAAATCAGCACAAGCCATTAGAAAATCCAACATATCATTGTTTACGTCCCCACGTTGTAATAAACCCTCTTTGATGGCTTGCAAAGCCGCCTCTTGCGGAATGCTCGTATAAAGAGCTACCACGTCAAATGTTACTAGAATAACTGAATCCATTTTAGCCCAAGCTGAAGCATCAGCAATAATCTGCAAAAAATGCATCGTATCACGAATATAAGACGGGATTGTAACCAACAACGGGCGCAAAAAAGAATCTACAAACAATGACAATGGCTCTAACACAGACCCACGTGTAGACACGATAGGTCGCCCAGGGGGTTTAACCAAATCTTTGTGTATCTTAGGTAACAGATAAAACTGTGGCACTGATGGAGAAATATTATTGAGGAACTTCTGTTCCTTTTTAGAAATAATACGTGAATGATAAGCATGATCTGTCAAAACTTTAATCTGATCCTGTAAATCATGCGTCGGATCTAATAATAATTTAAGGTAAATTGTAACATCAGATAACTGACAATAAGCTGAGCGATTCAAAACAATGATGGCTCCACCCTTATCTGCTCTCTTAAGAACTATCTCATTATTATTCCGTAATTCATTAAGGGCCAATTGTTCTGCCAGTGTAAGAGCATTACGAGCAGAAAATCTGCTGCAAAGTTCCATTTCGTTAATATCATGTAGAACCAATTGCTTAAATACGGTTATATTCGGATGAACAGAACCAGGGGGAAGCCATGTGGACCTGAATGGAAGGGCTACACGGCCAAAAGTACCCGTACCCGAAAGTCGCAAAGGAATCTCCTCTGCCCCACATGATAAAACATTATCAGCCCCAGCAAAAAAATTCTTCAAAATTAATTTTCTCATAAACTTCTCAAAATCAATACGGAACTGAAAAGGGTCATAACAAGAACGTGGGACAAAAGAAAACCCTTTACATAAAATATACTCCTGTTCTACAGTTAATATATAAGAAGAAAGATTAACTACTAAAGACTCCTCAGATGAAATCATTTTTCTTTCGGCTTGTCTTTTTTCTTCTCTCGTTTCTGCCATCCTTCCTATAAAAAATTACCACGTGAAGCTTGTGCTTGTAGGTCAGAGGAGTCATCAGACGACCATTCAGGAGAATCCTTCTTACGATTTCTACGTTCCCGTCTTCGATTCACATTATGCCAAGGGTATATATAGCCCGTAGTGTAATCATCATGGTCTCTTTTGAGCTTTTTCAGCTTCACTTTCATGACATCAGAAGATTCCGTACTCGGTTAATTGAACATAAAAGCAAGCTTCATTGTCAGCGGAGGGACGCTCCGATAGTTGAGCACTGTTTAACATTTCATCATGTCTTTAGTGATTTACAATGCTTTGTGATACAACAGGTTCGGAGTGGTTCCAAGGGTATGTCACGTGATCAGTTTCTCTTATATAGAGAACAATGGTGGATTTTCCATCTAAAAACAGTTTTACCTTCTGGTTTGAATTCTTGTATTGAATGGGGAGCGTGCATTTAATCTGCTCTTTAGTGGTGGCAATGTGGTCTTGTTTAGAAAGTAGTTTCTTTGCTTTTTAACTGCTTTATTGTGTGGTAATGTTTTCATTGACATAATAATGTTCCAGCTGTTTTGGGTTGGTGTGATGCTGGTTTTGATATATACCATGTGACCGGATGTTTTAGCAGCTCTGAGACTGGCTCTGGATGGAGGTTGGTTAGTGTGTTTGCTGTCTTTAGCTGGTGTCTTCAGCATTCATTTGGTAAGTCTTTAGTACGTTGTTCAGTGTGGATGGGGAGTCTTTTTCTTCTTTTTAGTATGTTGCGGCATTTCATTAAGCAATTGTTTTTTATCTTTTAGAGTTGAATCCCCTTGACACAGCTGTAGCGAAACGCTAATGTAAGATGTCTTGAGAAGGCGTCGGGGTACTCAATTCCATCTTGATTCACGGACTTGGTGAAAAATTTGAAGTTTAAAGTTTAAAGGGAAGAATGTTTAAGCATTTGTCTTGTGAATCTTGATTGGTGTGATAGCGAGTGAGAGCCATTGATGTTATTTTTACTCCTGATTTTGTTTTATCAGTGAGTTTTTGCTGAGGCTCTCATTCGCATGCTATGTTTAAATGTTGTTATGTGTTTAATCTGATGAAGCCTCTTATTTAATTTTATGAAGTATCTTTTTCACTGTCCAGCTTTCACATCCATATGTTGTTATTGAAAATACCATGGCTTGAACAAGTCGAATCTTTGTATGGAGAGAGACATCTCTGCTCTTGAGAATTTTATCTAGGTCTTTCATAGCCATCCTGCCAAGAGCAATGCATCGTCTGATTTCTTGACTGCTTGCTGCTTCTTTATTGATAGTTGATCCAAGTAGGTTAAAGTTGTTTACAATTTCAATTTCTTCTCCTTCAACGATGAACCTGTTGATTATGCCAGTTGTCATGATCTTTGTCTTCTTTACATTAAGGTGCAGGCCCATTTTGAGACTATGTTCTTTGACTGTGAGAAGCAAATGTTTCAGATCATCTTCACTTTCAGCCAGTAATGTGGTATCATCAGCATAGCGAAGGTTGTTGATGAGTCTTCCACCAATCTTTACACCTCTGTTGTCTTCATACAATCCTGCTTCTCTGACGATTTGTTCTGCATATAAATTAAACAGGTAGGGGGAAAGTATGCAGCCTTGTCTTACACCTTTGCTTATTTTGAACCATTCTGTTTCTCCTTGTTCCGTTCGAACTGTTGCTTCTTGATCAATGTACAGATTGCGCAAGAGAACGATCAGGTGTTCTGGTATACCCATGCTTCTTAATGTGGCCCAGAGTTTCTCATGATTTACACAGTCAAAAGCCTTGCTATAGTCGATAAAGCACAAATAGATATCCTTTTGGTATTCTTTAGTCTTTTCAAGGATCCATCTCACATCCGCAATGATGTCTCTCGTTCCTCGCCCTTTCCTGAACCCTGCTTGCACTTCAGGTAGTTCTTGTTCCAGGTATGGTTGTAGTCTCTTTTGAATAATCTTCAGTAGAATCTTGCTGGCATGTGGGATCAGAGCGATTGTGCAATAATTTCCAGAGTCAGTTGGATCACCTTTCTTTAGTATTGGTATAAACACAGATTTTTTCCAGGCAGTTGGCCATGATGTTGTCTTCCATATTTCTTGGCAGAGCCTTGTGAGTACAGTAACAGCTGCATCAGATTGCTGCAATACTTCTACGGGAATGCTATCAATGCCTGGTGCTTTGTTCTTTGATAAGGCTTTCAATGCTGCTTCAACTTCTTCTTTCAGGGTAAACTATTTAAGACTAAAAGAAAATATTTTTTCACTCAACGTGTAATCAAACTCTGGAATTTGTTACCGGAGGATGTAGTAAAGGCTGTTAGTGTAGCTGGGTTTAAAAAAGGTTTGGACAAGTTCCTGGAGGAAATGTCCATAAACCATTATTAAGAAGGGACCCAGGATATCAATGCTTGAACCAATACAAGCATTGTGGAACCTGTGTCCCTTGGGGAAACTGCTAGGTACTTATGACCTAGATTGTCCACTGTTGGAAACAGGATACTGGGCTTGATGGACCTTGGTCTGACCCAGTATGGCATATCTTATGTTCTTATGAGAAAGTGCCGATGCAGCCTGCAGAAAAAGAAAAAAAAAGGTTAGGGGGCCGGAATTTGCTGCACAGACAGCTAAAAAAATGTAAAGGGGCAACAGGTTTTTTTTAAATAAAGAGTGCGATACCCATATTCAAAGGCATTTACATGGTTAGCATTGGGGTGTGTCGGGGGCACCCCAGGACAGCACCCATTATTAACTGAGCAGTGGCAATATTGAGCCAAGTCCCGGTTTGCAACACGTGGTGAAAGTCAGGCACAGGCAATATTTCCTAACTGTAACCACAGAAGCTAATCGGGCTACGACTGATTATCACCGCTGCCTGGTTAATTTCATGGTAGACACTCAGTGCTAGAGCCCAGATATAGCACTAGAGTTTAAAGTCCAGCGGCACCTGCTAGCCGCTTTAGCGATGGTAGGCGCTGGCACAGAATATTGGGCCCTGTATATGCATGGAGGGAGGGGAACGGGAGACTAGGAGGTGAGTGCAAGGGGGAGGGGAAGGAGAAGGGGAGAGAGTCTGGGAAGGGAAACAGATTGGGGGAAGGACAGCAAGAGAGAAATTGGAGTCGGATGGGGAAGGAATAGTGCAAGCAGTTGGAGGGTGGAGATTAATGCATGGGAAGTAAAGGGCACAATGTGTACATGCAAAAGATGTACCTCTCTTCCACCACACCCCCCACAACACATACACACAGAGGTGTAGCTTAAAGGGTCAGTGGAGAAGGAAGAGGAGTGCTTTCTGTTCGCATTATGCAATACACTTTTTTGAACGGATGGGGACATGCACTGTGACGTAGTTTTCGGTGGTTAGCTCCTAGATTTGTAAGCTGGCTCCTGGATTTCCAGAAAATTAGTCAAGGCCTGAGCAATCAGTAGCTTAACTACTGACAGGGTCACCAAAGATGAACAAGTCTCAGTTGAGGTGCCGGGCTAAGACAAACTACCCATCAGGGCAGCAGCAGAATGGGATGGTGTTGGCAGCGGAGGGTCACATTTCTGGGGCAATGGCATCAATACTAGCATTACCTGCATGGAACAAAGGCCTAGTAATCTACTTCCGTATCTTGCCAAGAAAACCTAATGGATAGTCACAAAAAAAACCAACAAATTGCACTATAGTGCAGGAAGATGAGACTCCCATGTCAGAAGGCACGCAACTGGCTACTGGGGATGAGCTGAAGACACTTGAGAGTAAAGCCAGCATTTATGATGACTGATGTAGTTGCACTTAAAATGAGAGTCAGAACCTGCAAAAATCTCACATATTAATACATGATATAATACCATAATACCATATACCAAGCGCTAATCCTGCCACACTTCGACTTTGCAAATGCCATATTACAAGGTCTCCCTCAATCCACTCTTAGCCCATTACAGATGGCCATGAATGCCGCAGCAAGAGTCCTCTACGGAGCCTCCAGAAGCGATCATGTAACTCCCATTCTTAAACAGCTTCACTGGCTCCCCATCCATGGGAGGATCATCTTTAAAACCCTAGTCCTATCATTCAAGGCAATCAAGGGTATCTCATCCTCCTCACTCACAGATCTGATTCACACTGTACCCCCCAACAGATCCAGAAGAACATCAGCCGTAAACCTACTGACAACCTCGAAGGCGTTGACAAAGTGCAACATGACAACCTCAAACAGAGCCTTCAGTTTCTATGTACCCAAATGCTGGAACGCTCTACCCTCCGACATAAGGGCCATTACTGACCTACTCCAGTTCAGGAAGGCACTCAAATACCACCTCTTCCTTCAATACTACCCTACCAGCAATTGAACCAGAGGAAGTGACCCACTCATGAACACACCATGCCGTTCTTGATATTATTAAGACTCTATTCTGTTCTATGTAATTATCTCATGTATATAGTTTACCCCGGTTCTCCAAGTTTGTACTCCTGTTCGATGTAAACCAAACAGCTTGTTGTTATGGTCTTTATGTTATAATGTAAACCGCGCTGATGCCGAATAGTGCGGTATATAAGAACTTGTAATAAATAAATAATAAAAAATAAAATGAAACATACCAAACATGAACCAAGAGATGTTGGAGGTGGTCAAGCATGAAATGGAATGAGAACAACTTGATCTGTTAGGTGTCAGCAAATTGAAATGGACTGGCATTGGGCACTTTGCAGCCAATGATCACATGGTAGACTATTCCTGAAATGAAGGACAAAGACGACATGGTGTTGCTTTTATAATTAAGAAAAAAACGGCAAGAACTGTAATGAACATAAGATATGCCATACCAGGTCAGGCCAAGGGTCCATCAAGCCCACTATCCTGTTTCCAACAATAGCCAATCCAGGTCACAAGTACCCATCAGGTTCCCAAAAGGTACACAGATTCCATGTTGTTTGCCCAATGGGCAAGCAGTAGATTTCCCCAGCCCTCTTTAAGTATGGACTTTTCCTCCAGAAACCTGTCCAAACCTCTTTTAAATGCAGTTACACTAACAGCTTTTACTACATCCTCCGGTAACAAATTCCAGAGTTTGAATAAGTGTTGAGTGAAAAAATATTTACTCTGATTAGTCTTAAATGTGCTGCATTGTAACTTCAATGTGTCCCCCCTAGTCTTTCTACTTTTTGAAGGGATAAACAACCAATCTATATTTACCCATTCCACTCCATTCATTATTTTATAGACTTCTATCAGATTTCCCCATAGCAGTCTCTTTTCCAAGTTGCCCAAACCCTTTAAGCCTTTCCATGGCTCTTCTTTGTACCCTTTCTAATTCTGCTATATCCTTTTTTTAAGATATACTGACCAGAACTACACACAACATTCAAGGTGTGGTCACACCATGGAGCGATACAGAGGCATTATACTATGCTTTGTTTTATTCTCCGTTCCTTTCCTTATGATTCCTAGCATTCTATTTGCTTTCTTGGCCACCGCTGCCGACTGAGCAAAGGGCTTCAATGTATTATCCAGGATAATGCCTAAATCCTTTTCCTTGGTGGTGGTTCCTATTGTGGAACCATGCATCATGTAACTGTAATTTGGGGTGTTCTTCCCTAAGTGCATAACTTTGCACTTATGCACATTAAATGTCAGCTGCCCAGTCTCCCAGTCTATCAAGGTCCTCTTGCAATTTTTCACAATCCTCTTGTGTTTTAACAACTGAGAATAATTTTGTCTCCTCTGCAAATTTGATCACCTCACTCATTATTCCCATTTCCAGGTTGTTTATAAATATGATCCACAATAGTACACTACCTCCTATACCAGGACCTTTTAATTTCACCAATAATTTCTCATAAGGGACCCTGTCAAAGCCTTTCTGAAAATCCAGATACACTATTAACTTTATCTTCCTGTTTATTCACATCTTCAAAAAAATGTAAGGGATTGGTGAGACAAAACTTTCCTTTGCTATATCCATGTTGGCTTTCTGCCATTAAATCATGATTATCTTATTTTACTGCACACTGGAAATTTCTGTTGAGTTCAGCAATTGCCTCCTCTTTCTCCTCTGGATTTTCTCAGCTAGCACTCTCTGGTTTCACCCCAGCAATGTGCAGAGCTGTCAAACTCTGAGGTTCTTCACCACCTAGGCAAACAGGAGAGCCAACTCTAGGACTGACATGACACTCCGCATGCTGCCTTGCCGACAACAGGAATCAGTCCTCACATGCGGGTGTCATCGGCCCTAATGAAGCAGGTGCAGAGCATTTCCCCAGATTTCAAAGAAAGCCTTTGGGAATACCACCACCCATGCATAGTCCCCGTCCCGTCCAAGAGTGCCATCTTACTCAGTCAGGTGCCATAGCTAGAGCCCTACAAAGATGGCAAAAATAGACAGCAACACCGAGGGAAGGAGGAAGGGTTGTGAGGATAGATTCCTACTGTCTCTGGAGAACACTTGTTACAGGTGAGTAACTACGCTTTCTCCAGGAACAAGCAGGAAGTCAATCCTCACATATGGGACTCCCTAGCTGCAGGCTACCAGGGACATGTAGGAAAAGGTCACGGCAGAGCTATGAGCAGTCACCAATGAATCAGAAGGCAAGCCTGATGACCCTGCATCCGTGGAGAGCCATGTTTCCAGTAGTCTGAACAAGAATGGTCAGAAGGCAGGAGTTGCTTAAACCCCGAACAATTTATGGAGTACTGTCTGGCCAAAGGCCAAGTTCCAATTCCCTCTCCAGGCAGTAATGTGCCGCAAAGGTATGAGTGGAAGACCAGGTGACAGCCCGGAGGATGTCCTTCAGTGGCACAGAACGTAGGCTAATGACTGACGTCACCATCACCTGGACATTGTGCGCCGTGAATTTCTGGTCCAGAGTTAGACAAGCCTGGGCCTGGTCAAAGGTGATGCAGCCCATCACCCAAATGGACAAAGTTTGCTTGATGACCACCAGCCCCAAGCGGCTGGGGTCAGATGAAAAGCTGCCCGGCACTGCATAAGAACATAAGAAATGCCATACTGGGTCAGACCGAGGTCCATCAAGCCCAGTATCCTGTTTCCAACAGTGGCCAATCTAGGTCATACGTACCTAGCAGTTTCCCCAAAAGACACAGGTTCTGCAGTGCTTGTACTAGGCCAAGCATTGATATCCTGGGTCCCTTTTTAATAGTGGTTTATGGACCTTTCCTCCAGGAACTTGTCCAAACCTTTTTTAAACCCAGCTATACTAACAGCCCTTACTACATCCTCCGGTAACAGATTCCAGAGTTTGATTACACGTTGAGTGAAGAAATATTTTCTCCTATTTGTCTTAAATAGTTTACCCTGTAGCTTCATTACATGTCCCCTAGTCCTTCTATATTCTGATAGCGTAAACAATTGATCCACGTTTATCCGTTCCACTCCATTCATTAATTTATACACCTCTATCATATCTCCCCTCAGCCGTCTCTTTTCTAGGTTAAAGAGCCCTAACCTTTTTAGCCTCTCTTCATAGGAGTAGCCTTCCATCCCCTTCACCAATTTGGTGGCTCTTCTCTGTACTTTTTCTAATAACTCTATGTCCTTTTTAAGATACGGTGACCAGAATTGCACACAATATTCAAGGTGCGGTCGTACCATGGAGCGATACAGAGGCATTATAATATCCTTTGTTTTATTCTCGAGCCCTCTTGCAGTCTAGGGTATGGAGAACTGCCGATGCCTGGTCGGCGTGGGGCCTTGGAAAGAAGATGGGCAGCACCACCTCCTGGTTGAGGTGGAAATCAGAAACAACCTTCGGGAGGAATTTGGGGTGAGTGCGAAGAACCACCTGTTCCTATAGAACCTTGTGTATGGCGCCTCGGCCATCAGTGCCTGGAGTTCACTGACCCTACGGGCAGGAGGTGAGAGAGTCACCAGGAAGGCCACCTTCCAGGACAGGTGCCGCAGGGAGCAACTAGCCATGGGTTTAAAGGGCGGCTTGGTTAGCTGCGTAAGGGCCATGTTGAGGGCCCATTTCGCCAGTGAAGGGGGGATAGGGGGCTTGGAGAAGAGCAAGCCCCACATGAAACAAGAGACAAGCGGTTGCCCTGAGAGGGGTTTGCCCTCGATGGGGGGGGGGGGGGTTCGCTGAGATGGCACTCAGGTAAACCCTGACAGAGTTAGACTTTAGGCCGGCCTGTGAGAGATGGAGCAGGTATTGCAGAACCGAGCATATAGGGCAGTAGAACAGGTTCACCCAGTTCTCAGAGTACCACAATGAGAACCTGCAGAACCGAGCATATAGGGCAGTAGAATAGGTTCACCCAGTTCTCCGAGTACCACAATGAGAACCTGCGCCACTTGAAGGCATACGCCCGCCTGGTCGAGTCCTTCCAGGTGGCCAATAGGATGTCCTTGACCTCCATGGGGAGATGAAGAGGAGCTAAGGTGACCCGCTCAGCAGCCAGGCTGTAAGGGACAGAGACCCCAAATGAGGGTGAAGGAGCAGGCCTCCCTCCTGCGTCAGGGGCCCCGGTGAGTTCCCAATAGGGACTGGGGACTCCGTCGAGAGATGGAGAAGCAGAGGGAACCATAGCTGTCTAGGCCACCTCAGGGCCATGAAGATCACCAAGGCTGTGTCTTGCTGGACCTTGAGGAGAGTCTGAGCTATGAGCAGTGTGTGGGGGGAAGACATACAGCAGGCCAGTAGCCCACGAGAGGAGGAAGGCGTCTGGAGCCACCCTACCTGGGTGTGGAAAGGATCCATAAAAACAGGGAAGCTATGTGTTTGCAGGACTGGCGAAGAGATCCAGGTCTGGGGTACCCCAACGCTGGAAGAGCTGCTGCACCGTCTCAGAGCACAGGCGCCACTTGTGCTGTTGGAAGACTCTGCTCAGCCAGTTCACAAAGAATTATCCTGGCCCAGGAGATAAATGGCTTAGACAGTTATGCCCTGGCTAACCACAAACGAGAACAGGGCCACTGCCTCCTGGCAGAGGCTGTAAGAGTCGGTGTGACCGAGATGGGGTCCCAGAGTCAGCCGGTCGTCTGGGTCCACTGCACACCGAGGCACCACTGCGCCGCCCGCATGTTGAGGCAGGTGTTGGGCACAACATGGACAGTGGAGGCCATGTGGCTGAGAAGGCAAAGCATCGACCATGCCAAGATTGTGCAGCGGCTCCGCACGTCAGATGCCAGGGATCTAAGGTGGTCTGCTCTGTCCCAGGAAGGAAGGCAGAGGCCTGAAGAGTATCCAGGCGAGCCCCTATGAACTCCAGGGACTGAACCAGAGTAAGGTGGGATTTCGGGTAGTTGACCTCAAAGCCCAAGGGCTGCAGAAGCCGGATCGTGTGGCCCGTGGCCTGCAGGGCCTCCGAGGCCGTGTCCTCTTTTATGAGACAATCATCTAGATAGAGGTAGATGAAGGTGTCTTGTAGACGGACGTGGGCCGCTACCACCACAAGACATTTGATGAAGACCCATGGGGCGGAGAAGAGTCCGAAGGGAAGCACCCTGTACTGGTAGTGGTTCCCTGCTACCACAAAGCGCAGATACTGCCTGTGCTTGGGATGGACAAGGATGTGGGTATAAGCACCCTTTTGGTCCAAGAAGCATAGCTAATCGCCCTGCTGGAGGTAGGGCAGCAGTGTTCCAAGGGAGAGCATTTTGAACTTCTCCCGCGCCAGGAATCTGTTCAGGTTCCTCAGGTCAAAGATGGGGTTGGAGACCTTCTGTTCTCTTTGGGACGAGAAGTACCGGGAGTAAAATCCCCTTCCCTCTGAGGTGTGGTGGGATGGTTTCCACCGCTCTGACTTTGAAGATGCCTATGAGCTCCTGAGTTAGTAGGGCCTGGTCAAGGGAAGCTGCCGGGGCTCCCCAGGGAGGTAAGGGGGAGGCAACTGGTCCAGATGAAGGAGATAGCCCTCCCCAACGACCTGGAAGACCCAGGCATTGGGGGTGATGAATTCCCACCTGAGGGCAAAGTGGATCAGCCTTCCCCCTACCAGCAACTGGTCGTCCAGCGGTTGGGAGGCTATGCCAATGGTATCAAAACCCAGAGGCCGGCTGCGCTGGGTCTTTCTTTCCCTTAGGCTTGTGGGGTCCATGCGACACGCTCTTACCCTGACCACCCTGGGTTGGGGTCGGTGTAGATGGGTACGGAGGGTAGCCCCTGTATGGGTGCCCCTTTCAGATGAAAAAGAGTTTCTTGCCCTGAGGTTTCTTCCTGGGGAGGGAGAAGATCTTCTGAGAGCCAAATATGAGTGATGTACTCTGTTTCAATCTTGGCCGCTTTATCCTCCTTTGGTTTACCAAAGAGCTGCTCCCCGAGGCAAGGGACATTGAGGAGCTTCTGGAACAGTGGGTCCAGGAGAAGCTCCTCGACGTCCCTTGCCTCGGGGAGCAGCTCTTTGGTAAACCAATGGAGGACCACACCTGGGTCGGAGCCAAGCCTGCCAGTGGGAGCTGATGCCAGCCACCGCTACTCAGGCAGAGAACTCAAAGCTGTTGTAAACCGCCCTTGAGAAGGACTTAGAGCACTCTCCAACAGACTTCAAGACCGCCTGGAAGCACAGGAGGTAATCCCCATCAAGACCCGCTGTGAATCCTGAGAGCTCCTTATTGAGGTCTCAGAGGAACATACCAATATACCATTGGTAGACCTGGATGCGGCATGCTAGCATGGAGCCTTGGTAAGCTTTCCGCCTGAGGGCATTGAGATCGTGGGACTCTCTGCCCGGAGGGACCAAAGAGTAAGTCTTCAGGCTCTTCTGCCTAAGCATGGCCGATTCGATGACCATGGAAGTGTGGGGAAGCTGTGCCTTCCGGAACCCCGGTTTCTGCTGGACCCTATAGTTTGCTTGACGATGGGGATGGAAGTCAGGGTTTCTCACATATGGAGAAGGAGCAGGTTAAGGATGGAAGGTTCTGGAACTGTAAGGGTTTCCTTTGGTGGTGCCTCATATGGAGGATATCAAGCTTCTCCTCTGATTTGGGGGTGAGCGCAAGAACCCGTGCCATATTCCGGACAAACTCAAGAAAAGAAGTGTCCTCGGGAGGGGCCTGTTGCCTCTGGGACAGCGGGGATGGGTCGGAGGGAAGGTCACAGTGAGGTTTCCCCATCGGATTCCTAATCCAAATAGTCTGTGGAGGGACTCGGGGTCAGGCGGTTCCAAAGAGGTCAGCGACCCACACCAGGTTCCCGAGGCTGGAGCCGGAGACGCTTGCCCTAGATGATGATCTTGCACCCAGAGAAAGCATAGTTACTCACCTTTAACAGGTGATCTCCGGGAACAGCAGGAATTTAGTCTTCACATATGGGTATCGTCGGTACCGATGGAGCCTGCGCGGGAATGCTCCCCAGCATCCAATTAGAAAGCTTTTTGGAGCATCCCACAGCGCCTGCGTGCTGCCTTCCCGCCTTTCCCAACTGCCTCTCTCCAGTTGAGTTTTAAAGCTGAGAGAGAGAGAGAGAAAGAAAAGAGATACAACTCCTAGGGAAGGTGGGTGGGTTGTGAAGACTAAATTCCTGCTGTTCCCGGAGATCACCTGTTACAGGTGAGTAATTGTGCTATCTCCAGGAACAAGCAGGAATGTAGTCTTCACATATGGGGACTCCCTAGCTGCAGATGCCAGGGAGAAACCCCAGAAGTAGTGTGCCCCTGTGAAAGGGCTTCACTTCCCCCCATGGATCTCTGGCATCCTACCGGGAATGGTGGGTAGGAGTTGATTAAGTATGGAACAGGTGTCGTAGAACAGCCTGACCAAACAAGGCATCCCGGTGGGAGTCCTTGTCCAAGCAGTAATGGGCTGTAAAGGTATGAACCGAGGCCAAAGTAGCTGCTCGACAGATGTCGTCAATAGACACAGAGTGTAGATGAGCCATTGAGGCTGCCATAGCTCTCACATTGTGAGCTGTGACATGGCCTTCCAGAGAAAGGTTTTTACTCTGATAGGTAAAAGAAATACACTGTGCAATCCAATTGGACAATGTTCTCTTGGAGACTGGAAGTCCCAAATGAGAAGGATCAAAAGCAACAAAGAGTTGAGAGGACTTTCTATGTTGCTGTGTCCTTTGTAAGTAAAAAGCAAGTGCTCTTTTACAGTCCAAAGTATGAAGGTTCCTTTCTGCATTTGAAGCATGAGGCCTTGTAAAAAATACAGGCAGGTAAACTGCTTGGTTTAAATGAAAAGGTGAGACCACCTTTGGCATAAAGTGTGGATGAGACCTAAGGACTACCTTATGATGGAACCTCATATAAGGAGGATCAGCCACTAATGCTTGCAATTCACTAATGCGACGTGCTGATGTGATTGCAATGAGAAAGACAACCTTCCAGGAAAGGAATTTCAAGGAGGTAGTAGCTAGAGGTTCAAAAGGCAGCTTCATGAGCTGTCCAAGAACCAGATTTAGGTCCCATGCTACCGGTGGTGGCCTAGTGGGAGGCTTAGTTAGAAGGAGGCCTCTCATAAATCTCGCTATGAGAGGATGAGAGGAAATAGGTTGTCCATTTAAAGGCTTGAAAGAAGCTGAAATAGCACTTAAATGGACTCGTGCTGAGTTAGTCTTAAGCCCTGCATTAGATAAATGAAGGAGATACTCCAATAATGATTCCAAAGGTATCGCCAGGGGATCAAGACCCTTCTGCGAACACCATATGGAAAACCTTTTCCACTTGAAAGCATAAGAGCATCTTGTGGAAGGCTTTCTAGAAGCATAAAGGATATCCTTCACTTGTTGAGACAGGTTAAGACCATGAAGGTCTAGGCCCTGAGATGCAGAGAGTGGGGATCGGGATGCCACAACATCCCGTCCTCCTGAGACAGGAGATCTGGAGCAGATCCTAACTCCAGAGATGGAGCTTGAGAGAGATGTAGGAGCAGAGGGTACCACACCAGCCGTGGCCAATGTGGAGCTATGAGAATCATACAGCCTCTGTCTCTCTGAAGCTTGAATAGGGTTTTGGGAATTAGGGGAATGGGTGGAAAGGCATATAGGAAGTCCTGACCCCAATGGAGGAGGAAAGCATCCCTGGCCTGAGAACCCTGAGCCGGAATTCTGGAACAGAATCGGGGAAGTTTGGCATTCAACGGACTTGCAAAGAGGTCTATGTCCAGAGTTCCCCAAATTTGAAAAATCTTTGCTACTTGGTCTGCACGAAGAGACCACTCGTGTGGAAGCAGAACTCGACTGAGTCTGTCTGCCCAGGAGTTTTGAATACCTGGCAGATACACTGCAAGATGAATCTGATGCTCTCTGGCGAGGGCCCATAGTCGCAAAGCTTCGTTGCAAAGCAACAGAGAGCCTGTTCCTCCCTGCTTGTTCAGATAGAACATAGCTACTTGATTGTCCATCTGAATTAGGACTGTCTTGTAGCTCAGCTGGGTGTGGAACACTCGAAGAGCAAGGAAGATTGCTCTGAGTTACAAGAGATTGATGTGAAGATGGGTCTCCTGTGGAGTCCAGGTGCCTTGGGTAGAGAGATCTTGCAGGTGAGCTCCCCAACCCACCTGTGAGGCGTCTGTTGTTAGCATGACCTGGGGTGGGGGCTGTTGGAAAGGGGACCCCACCAACAGGTTTTCGGTTGATTGCCACCATTGTAGGGACAAAATAAGGCAACTTGAGTTTGCTATTTTGTCTGATAGGCAGCCTGATGCTTGAGTCCACTGAGTGGACAGAGTCCATTGGGCTGCTCTCATATGGAGGCGAGCATAGGGAACCACATGCACGGTAGATGCCATGTGGCCTAGCAATTGTAACATTTCCCGAGCAGTGAGATGAGGTTTTAACACTACTTGGGAAGCTAACTGCACAATGCGAAGGCAGCGGGACTGTGGAAGATAGGCCCTTGCTTTCCTGGTATCCAGCATAGCTCCTATAAACTCTAGAGACTGAGTGGGAGTTAGGTTGGATTTTGGGATTTTTATAACCAGGCCCAAATACTGAAGTATACACATTGTGCAAGATAGGGAAATTCTGGCCTCTGATTCTGATGGGGCTCGAATGAGCCAGTCGTCTAAGTAGGGGAAGACAAATATTCCTAGAGTGCGAACAAATGCTGCCACTACCGCCATGCATTTTGTAAACACCCTTGGCGCTGAGGCCAGGTCAAAAGGAAGAACCCTGTGCTGGTAGTGCTTTCCCTGAAATAGAAACCAAAAGGAATCTTCGGTGAGTTAGATAGATGAGAACATGGGTGTACACGCATCCTTGAGATCTAGAGAACAAAACCAATCCTGACTCAGAAGGTATGGCAGAAGAGTTCCTAGAGAAATTATCTTGAACTTCTCCTTGAACAGGAATTTGTTCAATTCTCTGAGGTCTAAAATGGGTCTGTGTCCCCCTGTTTTCTTTGGAATAAGGAAATAGGGGGAGTAAAACCCTGTACCCTGTTGGGAAATGGGTACATCTTCTATTGCCCCGTGGGCAAGAAGTAAATTGACCTCTTGACCTAACTGATTTTCAAGTGAAGTCTGAGAATTGAACCGTCATACAACTGTAGGAGGGGGCATGTTGAGGAAATGAAGCTTGTACCCCTCCTTTACAATGGAGAGAGTCCATTCTTCTGCTGTTATCTGCTCCCATCTGGGGGCAAAATGACACAATCTTCCTGGAATGGTGGAGGGCTCTGGCCCGTTGAGGGCCAGGAAGGCCAAGTTCTCTAGATGGGAGTCAAAGCCCCTGTGGAGGCTGAGTCTGTTGGGCCGGTTGAGGCTTAGCAGACTTTGCATTTCTTTGTTTTGGTGGCTACTGCCTCTTTCGGGCAGACTGACCTGCAGAATGCCCCTGCTGGGTATAGGAGGGGTAAAACCTCTTCTTTTTAGAGAAGAATGGTTTCTTGTAGGATTTTCTCCTTGCAGGATCAGCTGTAGCCTTGGATAGTCTATCCAAAGTGTTGTTATCAGCATCCAGCTCATTAGCTTTCTCTTGCCAATTTTTGCCTGTGCAAGGGATATTCCCCAGTTTGTCCTGTACCCAGAGTTCTAAGTCAGATGCCTGGAGCCAGGCAATCCTACGAGCACCTATGGCAATGGCAGAGGTTCTGCTTATGCACTCAAAGCAGTCCAAAGCTGCACGATTAACAAACTTGGAAACATCTTGGGCATGTTTGACAAGTGTAAGATAATCTTGCCTCTTATCAGGAAGGAGAGGGCTCATAAGCTCTAGATCTCCTGTAACCTCCTTAAGGAACATTCCCATATATAAAATGTAGGAACTAATCCTGGCAGAAAGCATAGAGGCCTGGAAGGTGACGCCCGAAGGCATCAAGAGTCCTACATTCACGTCCTGGCGGATTAGATGCATGTCTTTTTGCACTCTTGATCCTTCTCATAGCTGATTCCACTACCATGGAGTGGTGTGGTAACTGGGTTTTTGAAATCCAGGACAAGGAGGTACTCGATACATGGTATCAAGCCTTCGAGAATGAGGAGAGGTGGTAAGAGGTGTTTCCCACATTCTTAGCATGAGATCATGCAAGATCTCATGAATAGGCAAAGTAGCCGCCTCCTTGGGAGCTTTAGGATATTGTAAAATCTCCAATTCCCTTGCTCTGGGCTCTGTTTCAGGAGCCACTGTGATGGAAAGACCTCTAGCCACCTCCCGGATGAAATCCTGAAAGGATATATCCTCTGGAGGAGACATCCTACGTTTAGGAGAGGAAGGCTCCTCAGAAATACTTGGGTACCGACAGAGCTGTCAGAATCCTCAGACTCCTCGGAGGATTCAAAGTATCTCCTGTCCGGGTGCTCTTGCAAAGCACGATACCGGTACCGATCGAAGTCGGTACCGGAGGGGTCCGGTACCGGCCTGTTGATACCGGAGGAAACAGCATGACTCCGTGTCGGTAACACAGTCGCCGATGTCGATATTGGTATCGATGCCGGAACCAGTGTCAATACCAGTTGAACTGTCTGAAGCGGTTCTGAAGGCACCGAAGCCGCAAGGAGAGCCCCCAGACTGCGTTCAATAGCCAAGAACCTCTGGTCTATTGACGCTGCCGATGCCTGGGTATCGGTACCGGACGAAGCATCCGGTACCCCAGAGCATGGCACCAGTAGTTCTGCCGAGGTTGAGGCCTCAAGAACGTCCTGGAGCCCCGATAGTGCTTTGGAATCCGAAGCCGCCCGCTGGGGCAATTTTGCCGGTACAAGTCCCTCAAGGGCAACGCCAGAGGCATCTCGATGCTTGGAAGGAGATCTACCCTTTGAGGACCGGCCAGATTTATGTTTGGTTACCTGAGATCCATGGGAGGAAGACGAAGCCCTGGAAGATGTCGATGCCACGGATGCTGCATCGGAGGGAAAAAGGGTGCTAAGCTTAGCAGCTCAGTTTTGCCGACCCCTCTTCGACATCATCCCACAGGCAACACACTCCGAGATGGAGTGGTCAGGACCTAAACATTTAAGGCACCACTCATGAGTGTCGGTGACGGAGATGGTACCGCCACACTTGGAACACGTTTTAGAACCCGAGGCGGGTTTTTCCATTCTGAAGGAAAAGTTGGGCCTAGTGCCCAAAATGGCGCGTGGCACCCTACAGAAAAAAGACTGGAAAATCCAGAAAAAAAAAAAGATTTCCTTTTTTTTTTTTGAAAAAAGAAAGAAAGAACAGGCGGTAGGCAGACGCTACCACAAAAAAGAATGAAAAAGATGGGATAATTTCTGTAGTGACAGGAAAAACGACCTGCTGGCTCCACGGAAAACGAAGAACTGGAGAGAGGCAGTTGGGAAAGGCGGGAAGGCAGCACGCAGGTGCTGTGGGATGCTCCCAAAAGCTTTCTAATTGGACGCTGGGGAGCGTTCCCGCGCAGGCTCCGTCAGTACCGACGATACCCATATGTGAAGACTACATTCCTGCTTGTTCCTGGAGATCAGGATGGAGACCGAGACCCTTGTTGAGGCATCTGGCTCTCGGGGATCACTGAGTTTTCATCATTTGGCTCCTTTTTTCCATTTCCTGAAAGAAGCTTTTTTGGGTACAACAGCCCCTCTGATCTCACCTTTAAACCATGCTGGCAGATTTTTGGCCTTCCTTTCACTTTTCTTAAAGCATGGAATACATCTGGTCTGGGCTTCTAAAATTGCTTTAAAATACTAACACCCATGTTTGATGTAAATCTTTACCCTGGGTGCTCCTTTTAGTTTTTTCTTAACTATTTTCTCATTTATCATAGTTTCCCTTTTGAAAGTCAAAAGGTAGTACTGTGGATTTCAATGCCATCCTTTCTCCGTTTATTAAATCAAATACGATCATGCTATGATCACTGATGCCAAGTGGCCCCAACATCCTTATCTCTTGCACCAGATCCTATGTTTCACTAAAGACTAGGTCTAAAATAACTTCCCCTCTTGTCGGTTCATAAACTGGCTGCTCCAAGAAGCAGTCATTTATTTCATCTAGAAACTGTCTCCCTAGCATGTTCTGCTGTGACACTGACCCCAGTCAATACTGGAGTAATTTAAATCACCCATTACAGTGTTGTAACTTTTGTTCGATGACGAAATGCTAAAAGAAATTGGGGAACCTATCTATTCATTCTGGCCAGGCAGTATGTAGTATACCCTGACTGCCACCACCTTCCCCGTTTTACATAGAATTTCTATCCATAGAGATTCTACAGTGTATTTTGTTTCCTGCTAAACTTTAATCCTGTATGACTCAATGTCCTCTCTAACATGGAGCGCAACCCCTTCACCAATTTAATCTATCTATCATCACGATATAGTTTGTACCCAGTTATTACAGCATCCCATTGGTTGTCTTCCTTTCACCAGGTCTCCAAGATGCCAATTATATCTAACCTTTCATTGAGTGCTACATATTCTAACTCTCCCATCTTAAATTTTTTTTAGATTTCTAGCATTTGCATACAGGTACTTTTAGAGGTTGTATTTTATTCATATTAATCTGGTCATCAGTTGTTAGGTGTGATTTGGAATCTGTCAGCTCTGTCTGCTCTGTACTTAAGGGCATCTGGGTTACTTTTGTCTTTATTGGAACCTCTCTGTCGGGATGCCCCAACTTTCCTCTTTTGCTAGTATCCTTCAAGAATGCATTATTTAAACCAAGTGCTCTTAGGCAACTGTTGGCTTTCCCCTATTATTTAGTTTAAAAGGGGTTCTCAGAGGTCACGTGATGTGCTAGGAGAGAATGGATGTGTTTTAGTTTTCTCCCAGGCTACTTCCTTATTGCCAGCATTAAGCAGACTCAGACCCTGCGCCTCATTGACCCTCCGGGGTCATGAAACTGCATAGTGCCCTCCAGCAGTCATTGGGACCAGCCATCCTATCTGCCCGCAGATGAAATCAGCAAAAATAGATTAGGAAAGGAATGCCTCCCCCCCCCCCCAATTGGTGGAGACAGCCATGCCGGCTTCCCCGCCACAAGCAACACTGGACAGTTAAGTAACAGCCATGGTGGGGGCCAGGGGTTCCAAGCTGGACGAACTCAACAAGCATTTGGACAACATGGCACATAATTTTGCTGAGTTCGGAAACCAGCTGCAAACTGTTGAGCTGTGCATCTCATAGCAGGAGGCGGTAGCACTAAAAGCAGAAAAGAAAACACCTCTGGCCCTGATGGACTGGCAGGTTGATAAGATCGATGATTTAGAGAACCAGTCGGCGGAACCACCTGCAGTTCACCAGCATCCCTAAAACAGTGAAAGATGCTGAACTTAAATAGTATTTGGAGAGCCTTCTACAATCGATATTACCATTGGACGCCTTCGGCAGCCTGTTACTTATTGAAAGGGTGCAACGGGTAGGCCCGGCCCAGCCACAGGACCCACAACCGCAGATTTTATTCAGAAAGAGATAGTACTGCACACAGCTTGAGTGAAGGGACAACTCCAGCATAAAGGAGCAAAGATCAGGGATCGAGACTATTCCCCAGCGCTTAGTAAGAAGGTATTTCAAATGATGTAATAAACATAATAAACAAACATATGCTGTGATCTGCCAATGACACAGGTACACTACCAAAAAACTGCCTCCAGTTTTGCAACTGATTCCTATAGATTTTGGGGTGCTGAATCCAGGAAAAATAGCCAAAATGTTCCATCACGTCACGTTTTCTTGCAAAATTAGATTTCTTACCCATATAAGGAATGTTCACATAATTTCTTTTTAGCCAACTGCAGTTTATTTTCTTGGCCCAAAATAGAGGTTGTAATGGTTAACTAACTAGAAACACTCCCTCATGATATTTTAGAGTGTTTTGTATTCATTTTATACATTAACAGGACAATTGGGAGGCGGGGGGCTAAATCCAGTACTCGCGCTGGCGCATGTTCTTTCCTGTTCGCCTCGCCTCGTTCGCTCGCTCGCTCAAACACGGTGGTTGCGACATGAACGTTCCTGTCAAATTTCAGTTTCTTGCAAGTTCATTATTACCTTTTGTTTGCTCAGTCGTAATCCAGCTTTATTCCGAAGTGGTTCACTACAGTTGTAGTTTGCAGTGCTGTGTATTTGTGATGGCTCACAGAGCCAGAGGATGCGTCAACTCTCCGGACAGTTTTTGTTTTATTTGTGGGGAATATACCGTGAAAAAGCGGCAGAGGAACATTTCTGCATTTATTAAAAAAGTATATTTCGCCTATTTCGGTTTGAAGTTAGGCGATCAAGACAAACCGTGGGCTCCTCACAAAGTGTGCAAGACATGTGAGAAAGATCTACGCTTATGGATGAAAGGTAAAAAACAAGCATTTCGTTTCGGAATACCTATGATGTGGCGTGAACAAAGAGACCACAGCAGTGACTGCTATTTTTGCTCTTGCATTGTGAAGGGATACAACTTAAAAAATAAGAACGTAATAAGTTACCCCAACCTTCCCTCAGCAATTAGGCCTATGCCTCATAGCAACGAAGTACCTGTGCCTGAACCACCAAAATCTTTGGATCATATTTGTGTCAACGGTTCTGATCATGATGAGACTCATCAGATGGCTTTTCCCGATGAGTCCAGTACTTCCGAGTTTGAAACTGAACCAGATCCGAAACCTGAACTTTTCTCTCAAGCTGAATTGAATGATTTAGTCCGGGATTTAGGACTCCCAAAAGATGCTGCCCAACTGCTAGGTTCTCGGCTTAAACAGAAAAATCTATTGTCACCAGGAACAACTTTTTATTGGTACCGCAAAGAGGAAGATTTGGTATTTTGCAACGATATATACGGAGTGATGGAAAAGTTTAAACTCAACTATGATCCTGCTGAATGGCGGCTGTTCATTGATTCGTCAAAAGACAGCATAAAAGGTGTTCTTCATAATGGCAACACATTCGCTTCAGTTCCTATTGCTCACTCTGTTATTCTCCAAGAAAAATACGAGAATTTGGCCCTGATTCTTCAGAAGATTCGTTATGATGAGCATAAGTGGATGATTTGTGGAGACTTTAAAATTCTATCCATGCTATTAGGGCAGCAATCCGGTTTCACCAAATATCCCTGCTTCCTTTGCTTGTGGGATAGCCGGGCCCGCGACCTACACTGGGGGAAAAAAGACTGGCCAATTCGGGAGTATTTGAGACCCGGTGAGAAAAATGTTCTTCATGAGAGCTTGGTACCTCGTGATAAAATTCTATTACCACCTCTCCACATTAAGTTGGGTCTCATTAAGCAATTCATCAAGTCCCTTCCAAAAGATGGTGAGTGCTTTCGGTACCTTTGCTCAAAGTTCCCCCGACTTTCTGAAGCAAAGCTAAAGGAAGGAGTGTTTGTTGGCCCTGATATAAGGAAACTCATTTCAGATGGAGCATTCGCTGAAACGATGTCTGAGAAGGAAAAAGAAGCCTGGGATTCCTTCAAGGATGTTGTTCTCAAATTCTTGGGGAACAGGCGGGATGAGAACTATAAGGATATTGTTGCCAGGATGCTCAATGCCTTCAAAGAACAAGGCTGTAACATGAGCCTGAAAGTCCATTTCTTGCACTCCCATGTGAACTACTTTCCCGAAAACTTGGGGGCGTACAGTGAAGAACAAGGTGAAAGGTTTCACCAGGACATCAAGGACGCAGAGAGAAGGTACCAAGGAAGATGGAACACCACTATGATGGCTGATTTCTGCTGGCTGCTGCTGCGGGAAACCCCAGATGAAAAATACGCCAAGCAGCGCACCAAGAGAAGCATTCGGGGGAAGAAGAAACGGGCCCACCAGGAGATTGATTGACCCAAGAATGACTTTAAAATCTAAACTGTGTTGACAAATATCGTGTTTTTACTAAACTTTGAAATAAAAATTTGCTAGTTATTACCACAGTGTCGGATCTCATTTATTAGAATTTTATTTTCACACCATCAGGTGTTTGTCTTCATGTATTGCAATGGTGCGGTTTGCGTTTTCTATTCTTACATACATACCTGTACAACATTTTTTGCACATTTCTTTGCTTTGCTTTGTGTCTAACCTCGTTCTTATATGCTCAATGTTTGTGCACATGTATGTGGCTGTTTTAAGTGCAGACAATTTTGCTACCATCACAGTGTGTTTTGTTGACATTACTCTATTCTTATGTGCTGCCTTGTTACAATTTTCTTTATTCTTATTTGAATAACTACTAAACAATTAGTATAAAGAATTCATCCAAGAAACATTTATCTCGATCGCACTCAATCTGAAACGTTCACCTCAAACTGCTAACCCAATGTAGCAAAAAATCTGTACGTGATGGAGCAAATTGGTTACCAGATTTGGATTCAGCGCACCAAAAAACGTAAAAATCAATCGAAACATTAGAGGCAGTTTAAAAAAAAATTTTTTTAGTGTACCTGTGTGATTGGTGGTCACAAAGATCAGATTCGCGGTCCTATCCCCAGCTTCCCACTGCATTTTTGCCAGCAGCACTACATTTTTTTGACTCTTCCGAACTAGCCAGCCCCTATGTAGATGCTTTGCTGGGATCCCTTTCTGAGGAAACAAGGGACCTAATTCTCCAGATGCGAATTGAACTGTGCAGGAGTTGGGGAAGACCCAATTGCCACCCTAATGACCCGACAGACCGTGCATATCAAAGGAACTGGTTCAGCGATTGATGGACTCTAGCTTCATCAGTTCACTGAAACTGGAGGAGTGGAGATGAGCCATGGGTGGGGCCTTGTAAATATGTAACTGTGATTAGTTAGGCTGTATTCACTACATGGAAGGCACCATGTTATGGTTTATGTACATACAGGTGCACTTGCCGGCGACTATATGGCCTATTAAATTTATACATAATGCATATGACTACAGCAAGGGATATGCATCTGTGATTAGACAGGCTGAATTGGCCACATGGAAGGCACCATACTATGGTTCATGTACATGCAGGTGCAGTTGCCGGCGGCTGTATAGCCTACTAAATGTATACATAATACTTGTGACCAAAGCGAGGGAATCAGGGGACATAACCCCCAGTCGCACATTACGGTCACTTCATGTCAATCGCCTCCATCTCCCATCTGGGCTCACCTACAGTCTTACTCGCACCTTTGTTTTCTTCTTTATTGGATCAGCACTCTGGAATTCACTACCCACTCTCCTCAGACTTGAACAGGATTATCGCACCTTCAAATCCCTGCTGAAAACCCACTTATTTTCCTCTGCTTTCAACCTCCCTACTCCCTCTGCATGACCCTTTGTCCTCGTGTGTGCTCCCTTTATCTGGTATGCCTGATCTTCTCTTTACTATCCTATCAATATTGTAACTTCTTTTCCTTTACCAGGCCATCAGCCATCTATTTTTGATTTGTGATTATTGTACACCGCTTTTCTTGTATTAGAAAGGCGGTATATCAAATCCAATAAACATAAACAAACATAATGGGGGTGACTGGGGATGCATGGCTCCTGGTAGTGTGCAGAAATCAGATAATGGCTGAGTGATCCTCGTATATTGGAGGAGGGAACTATGGCATTGCCCAGGGCTGGTGCTTGAAAGGCAGCAGAAGCAAGTGGGCTTGTGTGGTTGAGAGAGGTACCTCACCTACTCTGACAAACTCCAACCAAGCAGTCAGAGATATGGAAGGCACCTCTGCTGGCTGTGGCTCTCTATCCTGGTTGGGAGTTGATACACCGATAGTACCCCTTGAAGTGGGGACCCTCATCCTTACCCATATTGGGCAGTGGATGGGGGCGTGGAGGATCAGCATAGAACCACCTCGGGACGAATTGTGGCAGGGAGGTGAGGTGGGGAACCCCACAGTGGTTGTCCCCGATCCCAATAGCATAACTGCAGCTTGCACCAGGGTGCAAAGTTGAAGGACCACGACCAGGGCAGATGAGGGCAAGGATCCGGAAGAATGCAGGTGGGGAGGGTTGTAAGAGTATATGAATGTGTGACTCAGGAGAGTCAGAGGGAGGAAAGGGGGTGGGGAAGAGCCCACAGAGCAGTCGACATAGTGGGGACGTGACCTGCAGATTGCTGGTGACATTCGAGGGGAGGGGAGAGGGCTGGATAAGGACATATGGGGGGGGGGGTAGGACAAAAGGGAGAAGGAGGTTCACAAGATATCCACATAGCCTAAAGGGAAAGGGAAGGTTGGAGCTTAATTGATGGTTCAGCAAAATGGGGGTTCCAGACTAGAGGGGATCCCTGTAATCCTACAGACAAATACTGGACGTACCACAGCCCTGTGATATGAGATGTACCCCGAGACTCATCTCATGGAATATTTGTGGGCTAGACACCCCTACTAAAACACTACAAAGTGCTCCGAGCCTTAGCTCGACACAAGTATGATGTAGCTTTACTCCAAGAAACTCATCAAACAGCTGCCGAGCATGCAAAGATGTGTATTGAGTGGGTGGGATAGGCTTTTGGCATCCCAGCCCATGGGAAAAAGGGGGGAGTGGCCATTTTAATTCATTGAAATATCCAGGCCACTATCATATCTTGTGGGAGGATCTTGAGGAAAAGCCATTTGTTTTTTGCAATGTGTATGACCCCCAATAACCCAGGTGTCACTCTGTATGCCGGCCGGCCTCAGATCTAGAGCAGTTCCCCAATGACCTATTGATAATGGGAGGGGACTTCATTGGAGTTCTAAACCTGGCCGTGTATACCTCAAGTGGAGGAGCTGTGAGGGCATGGGGAGGGATTACCTGTTTTCTAGGCCATTTCAAATGATGACTGCATTTAGTTGATCCCTGGCACCTGCTGCACCCCACCAATTGAGACTACTCACATCGTTCTAGGGCTCACGGGTCCAGCGCTCATATTGATTTTTTTCTGACCTTGGAGCAGATCTTTGTTCTGGTAGAGGACACACAGATCTGACCACGCTCCTGCTGCTCACCGCCTACTGGCCAACGATCCTGGCAGTTTCCCCTGTATTTGTACAGGGACGAGCAGTTTCAGGTTTACATAAGGGAACGCTGGCAGTCCTATGCCATTCATAATGCACAGCGTTCCTCTAGTGCGATTGTTAGAAGATTTCTGAAAGAGAGAATTTCCTATACAGAGGTGGTAAGAATCGTCTGCAGCATTGAATAATGAAGATGATCCCCTGAAGAAACGGAAGAAGTGAAACGTGATTATGGCACCGATGGGAGGCGTTGTGATCCGGGAGTTGTGAGACTGCATACACTGCTAAGCTTTGGAAGGAACCCGATGAATAGAGTTTGATATCATTTTAGAGTGGGGTTGTTATTCGACAAGAAATGGGATCAGCGAGTCACCATTTTATATAGCGATAGAACCCTAAATAGAGTTTTTGAAACAAGTCAAAAAGCTAGCGGAATAAAAGAGAAGAATTTTAATAAATCACTGGAAGTTACTGGAGGTCATTGATGCAAAATTAGCACAAACACTGGATGAAAAGAAAGTCCAGAAATCGTGCTTTTAAGTCTGGAGACCTCTGGTAAGGAGTAGATAGTTATATAAACCTAAGTGGAGAGGTTCTATTTCATGTAATTGAGCCTTCATCACGAGAATATAGTCATTTTAGCTCAAAAAGAAGACCATTGTTTGCTGTATTCATAATGCCCAACATGCTGAGACACCTGAGCTTTTTTGGGAAGCCGCAAAGGCAGTTCTTAGAGGAGGCAATAGCCTATGTGGCTAGATGACGCACTTTGGCGTGGCCCTTAGGCGTTGGACCAAGGTGTTCACCCTGAAGTTAACATGGAAGATGTGATCTGGACTGTCATGCGCATATTATATGGTAACCTGCTGTTCCCTTTCTTCTCTTTATCGTATCTTTTTGACTGTTTCTGTCCTCTACTCTGTCCTATCTTACAAATGGCGTTCCTTTCTAATTTCCTCAAAAGATATATTATTGTAAACCGCTCTGATGCTTCGGCCTGAGCGGTATATCAAATTTAATAAACAAACATTTGCTTAATGCCTATGTGATTCGACTGGAAAGACAGGCAGTGATGGCATATAGGAGGCATGCAGGCCACCGCAAGGCAGTAACTCGGGCACGGTTGCTGGAAACGCAGGCAGCCCTTTATGATACGCTGCATCTGCAGAAATCTATGCTATATTATAAGTACTAATTATAGCACCACGGCAACAAAACCGGTTGCTTACTAGCTCAATGCCTTAAAGGAGGCCACAAATGGTAGCAGCACTAAGATGAGACCAGGAAATTGTGCAAGGATTCAGCTAGTATACCACGTCTGTCACACCTTTTACTAGGGACTTGCCTACTCGAATTACAACCTACTTGCAAGATATCCCTATAGACACCTAGGCAGCTTTGCTAGGAGCACCTATAACAACGGAGGAAGTGCAACAGGGTATCCAGAGCTCCCAGTGTTGCAAGCACCAGGCCCTGATGGATTCAGAGTCAAATTCTTTAAAACTCCTACAAGATCTGGTGACACCACCCCTCGTGGGCATGAACCAGGATTGGGTGCAGTGCAGACAAATAACGTAAGGTGGTAACCAGGCTCATATCACCTTCCAAAGCCAGGAAAAGACGCATTACAAACCGCGTCATACCAACTAATCTCTCTAATTAATTTCGACCTGAAACTGTACACGAAAATTCTTGCAGATCAATTAACGCCTTTGCTACCTACCCTGGTGCACAAGTCTCGGGTAGGATTTCTACACAGTTGCTATGCATGCTGCAGCTTGCGGAAGTTCATTGCCTCTTTAGAATGGGTTCATGAGTGCCAGATCCTGTCACTAATAAGCTTTTGACGCCGAAAAGGTATTTGATCGGGTAGGATGGAGTTACCTGTTCCAGCAGCTACTAGTGTATGGCCTAGGAGAAGCATTCATATGCATGGTGCAGGAACTCAACACGGCCCTTAAGGCTACAGTGGTGGTAAACGGGATGTGCTCGGAGGCCTTCCAGCTAGGTCATGGGACACATCAGGGGTGTCCTCTCTCCCCCTACTGTTTGTACTATCCTTAGACTCCCTGGTGCGTAAACTGGTGGTGAGCAAAGAGTGGAGTGCAGATCGGACGGTTTGACTTCAAGATTTCAGCTTTCGCATATGATTTGCTTGTACATCTGACCTCCCCCCAGACTTCGTTGCCACATGCGTTGATGGAGTTTGAGCTCTTTGGCAAAGTTGCAGATCTCTGTATAAATTATGAGGGAACTTGGGGACCTTCTAGCAGCTCCACTGACTGACCTTTTCAGTGCCTTGTTGGAGTCGGGAGTGGTGCCAAAGAACTGGAGCGAGACTCATGTGGTCCCTTTACACAAAAGCGAAAGTAAGGATGTGTTTGAAAACTACAGGCCAGTTAGTTTAACTTCAGTGGTGAGTAAATTATTGGAAATGCTGCTGAAAGAGAAAATAATGTGGTTTCTGGAGTCCAGAAGATTACAGGATCTGAGGCAGCATGGATTCACCAGAGGCAGGTCTCGTCAGACAAATCTGATTGATTTCTTTGACTGGGTGACCAGGGAGTTGGACCGAGGGAGAGCCCTAGATGTGGTGTATTTAGATTTCAGTAAAGCCTTTGACACTGTTCCTCACAGGCGACTTATAAACAAACTGAGCACCCTAGATGGACCCTAAAGTTACTGCTTGGGTTAGAAATTGGTTGGGGGGAGGCGATAAAGAGTACAGGTAAATGGAGCTCACTCTGAGGAGAAGGATGTTACCAGTGGTGTGCCTCAGGGATCTGTCCTTGGTCTGATTCTTTTTAACATCTTTGTTAGTGATATAGCGGAAGGGCTGTCGGGTAAGGTTTGCCTCTTTGCAGATGATACCAAAATCTGCAATAGACACCCAGGAAGGTGTAGATAACATGAGGAGGGATCTAGCTAAGCTTGAAGAATGGTCTAGAATTTGGCAGCTGGGATTTAAATGTTAAAAAATGCAAGGTCATGCATTTGGTCTGCAGCAATCCAAGGGAGCAATATAGTATAGGGGGTGAAGTCCTTTTGTCCACTAAAGAAGAGCGGGACCTCAGTGTGGTTGTGTCTGATGATCTTAAAGTAGCTAAACAGGTAGAAAAGGCGACGGCAAAAGCTAGAAGGATGCTTGGGTGCATAGGAAGAGGAATGGCTAGCAGAAAAAAAAAAGGAGGCGATAGTGCCTCTGTATAAGTCTTTGGTGCGACCTCATTTGGAATATTGTGTGCAATTCTGGAGACCGCACCTTCAAAGGGATATAAACAGGATGGAGTCAGTAGGTTAGTGGTCTTCGTTATAAAGCATATGAGGACAGACTTAAGGATCTTAATATGTAAACCTTAGAGGAAAGGTGGAATAGAGGTGATACGATTGAGATGTTTAAATTCCTCCATGGCATAAATGCACAGGGGGAGAGCCTCTTTCGACTGACAGCAAGCTCTGCTGAGGGGACATGGGATGAGGGTGAAAGGGGGATAGATTCAGGAGTGATATGCGGAAATATTTCTTTACAGAAAGAGTGGTGGATCCGTGGAATAGTCTCCCAGTGGAGGTGGTAGAGATGAGGACGGTATCTGAATTCAAAAAAGCATGGGACAAACACAGAGGATCTTTTAAAGGAAAAGAGGGGACTGTTGTATTTGTTGATTTGGAAGGACAGACTAAATAGGCCATGTGGTCTTTTTCTGTCATCATTTTTCTATGCTTCTATGAGACGTCTGAGCGTTAAGACATATTAAGATGCCTGCAAGGGTCCTGGGGTTCTCTCTTCCTGCTGCGTTGGGAGAATACAAACTTTACCTATATACATATCCAACTGCCTGGGAACCCTGGCCTCCTCTATAAACTCAATTACATTAAATTGTTGCAACAGATACAGACTCACCTGAATGACTGGGCCCCCTTCCATTATCTTTTGGACCGGGTGGCGGCATTTCAGATGGCACATTTTCCTAAACTTTTATACATGTTGCAGAATATTTCCTGCTGCCTGCTCCGCTGAGATGTCCTGGCAGTCGAACAGGTCCTGTGGGGGATTTTGTGGCAGGGGCAGCAGGCACACAAACCCCTGCAGAGATTGAAAGGCCCTTGAGAGCAGGGGAGGGGGGTCCTCCCTGACCTTTTGCAATACACACAGGCTTGTTATGTGTGTCATCTCGGCGACTGGCTGAGAGGGACCGAAACATTTACTCCTCTAGAGGAGGCCTTTGTCTCTCTGTACTCCCTCCTGGCCATGTTGAATAAGGATACTACAATCGTACCACAATGCTTTGTGCAACGTTTGCTGATACAACCATTATAGGGAGCGTGGCGTTCTGTATGTTCTCACTGACAAACCCTGCCGACAGTCTCGAGCTGATTGCCTTTCCAAAGTAACATGCAATTTTTGCTGGGGACAGAAACACGAGCATACAGAGAATGGGCAGCATTGGGAAAATGAATCCTGGGCCATGTCGTGGATGTGACAGGCAACTATAAGCCTTTTTGGGACTTACGGGCAACATATGAATTACAAACCCAACATCTTTTTGTGAACTATCAATTGCAACACACTGTGGGGTCCTTGCCAAAAGAGGCTCTGGCAGCGACCGCAGCTGCCTCAATTCTGGAATTCTTTGAAATAGGGGAGCCGGAGAGGGTGTTTGTTTCCAGATATGCCAGAAAATTGACAACTTAGCAGACCTCCACCTATTTTACCTGGGTGGAGCAGAAATGGGCAGAGGAGTTGGGGGACCCGCATCAACCCTAACACTGTGGCGGGAGCCATACTTCGTATCCCAGCATTGATTCAATTGGCAAAGTTAAAGGAAATACAGTATCGGGTGGTAAATCGGGCCCATTTCTCACCAAGGCAGGCACTGCGGAGTGGCTTGAAACAGGATGGCAGATGTCCTTGGTGCTCCGTCCCATTGGTAGTACTCAGTTATATGTGGTGGTCGTGCAGGAAGATCCAACACTACTGGGGTCAAATCCAAACATATGAGCATGTTGGTTGGGCAAAGAGTGGAGTAGACCAGGCTCCTGGTCTCTTTGATTAACTCACCCCAGCTCGTCCGAAGGGGCGCTGGACTAGATTGCCCACCACACATGCCTTATGTACTAGCAAACAATCCATTCTTCACCGGTGGAGACACCCAATGGCACCTATGTTTTGGGTGTGGAGGAATCACTTTCACCACTTAATGCTCCTGGAACACTTTGATTTTAAGGGAATCACCTGTAAGCAAGAGGCAGTCCTCGCACTGGGGGAGGTGTATATAGACACAATGGCATCGGGCATGAGCAATGAACTATTAACCATGTAGTAAGCTCTATGAGGTGGGTGTCCTGGCCCTTGGATCAGAGACCAACCTCAAGATAGCTCCACCATTAAGCGGGAGGACTGGCATTTAATGTGAATGATTGTGGGTGCATGGAGGTAGGGTTGGGGGAGGGGGTGGAAGGGCAGGTAGAGGGAGGGGTAGCCTAGAGGTTGGGGCAAGGTACTTCAGGCCGGAAGGTCGGGGGTTCAAATCCCACTAGAGGACAGCAACCTTGGGCCAGAAGGACTGGGGTTTCTTGTCCCACAGGTGCTCCTTGTGGTCTTGGGCAAGCCACTTAACCCTCCATTGCCCATGTTCCCTGTAAGTATTAGTGTATGTGTCTCATATCCCCGCGTGTTAAATGTATCCCCCAATTGTGTTGTGACCGCTTTGATTGAAGGATAAGGCGGTATACAAAACTGTCTAAATAAATAAATAAATAAATAAATAAATAAAAATTACCCAAAAAAGAAAAAAACCTGGCTGTTGTATGTGATTGAAGCCCAAAAGTGGTGCAAGTGTCCCCACCATGTCTGGGAGCTGTTATGTTGTTGATTCAATAAACATTACAACATATAAAATAGTACTCTCTTTTTTAAACATTAATGCCAGCAGCCTGGTTCCATCCCAGTTAAGGTAGAGCCCATCCTTTTGGAAAAGCCCCTCCCTTCCCCAGAATGTTGCTGTAGCAAATCCAAAACTATCTTCCTTGCACCACCGTCTCATCCACGCATTGAGACTCTGTAGTTTTGCCTGCCTTTCGGATTCTGCATGTGGAATGGGAAGCATTTCAGAAAATGCTATCCTGGAAGTTCTGGATTTCGGCTAAAAGCCTAACCTCCCTTCCACATATTTCTATGTCATTGGTATCGACATGTACCAAGACAACAGGCTCCTCTCCTCAGCATTATCTAAAGCCTTGTCTAGGTGACGGCATGAGATCCACTACATTCACACCAGGCAGGCACGTTACCAAGTGATCCTCACGTCCACCCAGCCACCCAGCTGTCTACATGCCTAATGATTGAATCGCCCATTATAACAGACATCCTAATCCTTCCCTCATGGGCACATATCCCTGGAGAAAACTCCTTGATGCGAGAGGGTATTACATCACCAGAAGGACAGATCCTAGCTACAGGATCACTTCTTGCCACACCAAGGTAATGTTCTCCTTTCACGTGACCTCTCTCTTCCATGGCAACAGAGAGACTGCCAGACTGGAGGTGGGACTTCAGTACTATATCCCTGAGGTCTTGTCTATATACCTCTCTGTCCTCCTTAGGTCCTCAAAGTCTACTACTCTAGCCTCCAGAGATTGGTCTCGTTCTTTGAGAGCAAAGAGTTCTTTGCACCTAGAGCACACTTAAAGACCCCTCACCAACTGGGAGAAAATTACACATATGACACTCAGTGCAAAAGACTGGATAGCCCCCAATTCACTACTGGATTGCTGTCTGCATCTTAGCTTTAAGTTATTTGTTTACTTAAAGTTGATAGGGATAGTTGTATTAGTACAACTCTCCCTAACAGGATTAAGGAACTATGTGCACCTCGATTGATTAATTTCAGGGCCTTAATTTATTCCTGAGGAGGATAAAGCATAGTCACTCACCTGTAACAGGTGTTCTCCAGGGACAGCAGGAATCAATCCTCACACATGAGTGATGTCGGCACCAACAGAGCTCCCGCAGAAGTATCTCCCCGCTTTCAAAGAACATCTTTGGGAAATGCCGCCATGCATGCGTGTGCCCAAGTGTGCCATCTTACTCAGTCAGATGACAAAAGCTAGAGCAGACAAAAGACTGACAAAAATTGAAGAGCAACTCCAAGGGGAGGAGGAAGGGTTGTGAGTAACTACGTTTTCTCCGGGAACAAGCAGGAAGTCAGTTCTCACATATGGGACTCCCTAGCTACAGGCTACAGAGAACCTGTAGAAAACAAAACAGCCCAGCCATAAGCAGCCACAAGCGAGTTTGAGGAAAGACTCGACCCCAGTGTCTAGGGAGAACCATCGCTCTGGTAGCCTGAACAAGAAGGGTCGAAGGGTAAGAGTTGCCTAAACCCCAAACAGATTACAGAGTACAGCCTGGCCAAAGGTGTTGTCCCATCGGCACTCCCTCTCCAGGCAATAGTGAGCTGCAAAAATATGAACTGAGGACCAGGTGATGGCTCGGCAGATGTCTGCCATAGGGACAGAGTGTAGACTTGCAACAAAGTTCGCCATAGCCTTGACATTGTGCACTATGATCCAGCACTCCAACAAGAGCCCAACCTGATAGTGGGCGAAGGCGAAGCAACCAGGCGGACAGTGTCCGCTCAGTAACAGCCTCCCCCAGTCGACTGGGATCATAGGAAACTAAAAGCTGCGAGGCTTTGTGGTGGACCTGGGTACATTGCAGGTAGGACAGGGCTCTTTTGCAGTCCAGTCCAGAGTATGGAGAACAGCCGCTGCTTGTCGGTGTGGGGCCATGGAAAGAAGACGGGGAGCACCACCTCCTGGTTGAGGTGGAAGGCGGATACCACCTTCAGAAGGAATACAGAATGGGTGCAAAGCATGACCCTATTCTTGTAGAACCTGGTGTAAAGGTGACTTGGCCACCGAGGCCTGAAGTTTGCTAAGACTGCAGGCATAGGTGAGCACCACCAGAAAGACGACTTTCCAGGAGAGAGAATGCAAATGGCAGGTAGCCAGAGGTTCAAAAGGTGGCTTGGTGAGCTGCGTCAGAACCACATTGAGTTCCCATTCTGCTGGGGGTGGGCGGATGGGAGGCTTAGAGAGCAGAAGGCCCCACATAATTTGGGTAATGAGGGGCTGCACAGAAAGAGGTTTACCCTCTGTGGAATGATGATGCGTCGAGAGCATGCTCAGGTGACTCTTCCTGCCCCACGATTTCTATTGATGAAACTGCTTTTCTTCTCTCCTCCTTGAAGGGATAATTAGTCTAAGTGTGGATGTCAGGCCTGCTCTATAGGTTTGCTTTGTATGGTTGCACCCTTACCTGCCTGAAAATATACACAGTAACATATGATTGGCACAAGAAGACACGCATGTGGGTGTATAGGCCCAGAGAAATACAGGCCAACCAAATACAGGCCAACCAGGAAGCATACTCTGAGCCCTGAAGATAACAGACAGTGCCAGGAAATGGAGTTCCAGGAAATGGAAAGGCATGAACACAGCACAGGCAGAGAGGGGCTGTGACCAGCTGATAAGCGGACCCTGAGCAGACTTTGAAATACAGACCTTGTTGAAATACCAACTGTTTGGTGATAAACATGGGAAGGTCCTGAGGGAAGAGCATTCGCAGAAGTTCTTCTGACCTTCTGAACCTGCAGGTTTTTTGCACGTTTTTTTTCATTTTCAAATGACGTCAGTAATTAAAGCAGAATTCACTGGAACTTTGGGACAGAGAATGTGACATATATAAGAGCGTGCCTATAGAGCTTCAGCAGGCAGCCTTCTTTCCCCCACTGTACTGGAGGTTAAGAACATTCCTGCACCTGGGTCCCTCAGACAGACACTTGTGTATCTGTGCTTGCAGTTTTTGCTTGTACTGAATAAAGGAATTTTGCTGACAAGTGACTGTGATCTAAGTTCTTTTATTTTCCTGGTGTACGGCTCCCATGTACCCAGGCAATCTTGGTGATTATTAGGGATGCTTTGTAGGTAAGAACCTGCCTACATCCTCCAAGCTCACCACTTGCTCCTCTGATCCTATCTCCTCTCCTCTATTTCCTCTACCGTTGTCCCCTCCATTTCTCATATTCTCAATCTTTCGCTCTCCACTGCTACTGTCCCGGCTGACTTTACACATGCTGTGGTCACGCCTCTCCTTAAGAAACCCTCACTTGATCCCTCTTGTCCTTCTAATTATCACCCATCTCTCTCCTTCCTTTCATTTCTAAACTGCTCGAACGTGCGGTTTACCGCCGTTGTCTTGGCTTCCTCTCTTCCCATGCTTTTCTCGATCCCTTACAATCCGGTTTTCATCCTTTGCACTCTACTGAAACTGCTCTTGTCAAAGTCTCCAGTGACTTGTTTCTGGCTAAATCTAAAGGCCTTTACTCTGTCCTTATCCTCCTTGACTTTTCTACTGCCTTTGACACTGTTGACCATGATCTTCTCCTTGACACTTTGTCCTCACTTGGCTTTAGGGACTCTCTTCTCTCCTGGTTCTCCTCATATCTCTCCCATCGCTCCTTTAGTGTATGTTCTGGTGGCTCCTCCTCCTCTGTTACCCCGCTCTCGGTTGGTACTCTGTTCTTCTTCCCAGTTGCTTCTTGCTATGTCCTTCTCTTCTACTGCCAACTCCAGATTCCGCTCTTTTCACCTTGCTGCTCCTTACGCTTGGAATAAACTTCCTTTGTCTATATGTCAGGCATCTTCTTTGCCCCTCTTCAAATTCAAGTTAAAAGCTCATCTTTTCACCTCTGCCTTTGGCTCTTGATTTTGCTGCTCTCCTTCCTTCCCCTTTTTTATTTCACCTTTCTTTCTTCCTCTTACACTTGTTCTTACCTCTTTCCTTTGTCCTGTCTCTCCTGCTCTTGTCTCTTTGCCCTTGTTCTTATTTTTCTACTCCTTTTCTTGCTTTGTCTTTTTAGATTGTAAGCTCTTTTGAGCAGGGACTGTCTTTTTGTGTTTTCATTTGCATGCACCCGGTAGCACTTTATAAATGCTTAGTAGTAGTAGAGTCCAGTTTGTGAAAGGTCAAGCAAATACTGTAGCACAGTGTGCACCTGGCAAGGGTACAGGTCAACCCGTTAGTCTACACACCATACTGAGTATCTACACTACTTGAAGGAGTAAGCCCATCTCGTGGAGTTCTTAAAGAACAGGAGGACTTCCTCCACCTCCCTTGGGAGGTTGAAGGGTGCTAAGGTTACCTGTTCAGCAGACATGCTACTAACAACAAAGGACCCCAGATTTATTTATTTATTTAACAGGTTTTCTATACCACTTTATCATAAATTCAAAGGGGTTTACATGGAACAAAATACAGCAACAAGCTTTTACATTTAACAGGGAATTAAAACTTGGGCGATAAGGGTTAATAATACATTGATAACTATATACATAATTGTCATTGTAGCATACAAGAACAGTCAGCAGTTATCTGTTTTGTAGTTACAACATGTTATGAGGTGTTATCTTCTAGATGGGACCGTAGTATTCAATAAAAAAAAAATGGGTCTATATGGCTTTCCTAAAGTCAAGAAGATCTGATTGCTCGTATTGATGTAGGTAAGTCATTCCATAGTTAGAGGGTGTATCGCGAGAAGGCTCTGCTGCAAGTAGTTTGCTTTACTGTTTTGAAGTTAGGAGGCATTTCCAGGATGTTGCGGTCTGCACCTCTTCTTGTTATAGTTGGACAGCCTTCCTGATCAATGACTGAAGGGTCGGTGGGGATAAGTTGTTTAGTATCCTGAAGATTAGTATAATGTTCTTGTATTTAGTGCGGACTGTGACAGGAAGCCAATGTAATTGGTGGAACATTGGTTATATGGCTGTATATTTTGCAGTTCCTGTAATGATTCTTGCAGTAGTATTTTGTACCAGTTGCAATGGGAGTGTTTTCTTAGGTAGGCCACGATAAGATTATGTTACAATAATCTATTATGAGGATTATAATAGCTTGGCATACTGTTCTGAAGTTGTTGTCAGTGAGAAGAGGTTTGTGTAGATATCTCAACTCATGGTACGCTGATCTGGTTGTCTTTTTTATTTGAGTTTGGAAGGTGAGGTGGTGGTCGAAGATTACTCAGAGGTATTTGACCTTGTTTGTTGATTAGGGTGTAGTCTAGGATTCTGAGTGAGTCTAGAGAGGAGAATATATTGTTTCTGGTAATATGCATCAGTTCGGATTTTTTAAAGTTAATGGAGAGATTCTGTTCTTTGAGTCACTTTGATATTGATTCCAGGCATGCTGTAATTTGTGAGTAATCCAGGTGGTTGATGTTAATATAAGTGAAAATCATAATATCATCTGCATATATTCTGTAGTGGATGTTGTGCTGCTTTATAATGTTGCATAGTGGTTGAATATATATGTTGAACAGTAGTGCAGAGAGGGCCGAGCCTTGAGGAACTCCCTGGTATTGTATAAAAGGTTTAGATTGCTTGTTTTTCATTCTCACCTGCTGGTTGCGATGAGATAAGTAGGAGATGAACCAGTCTAGTACTCTGCCATTTATTCCAGTTTCTTGGAGCCTCTGTAGTAAAGTGTTGTGGTTAACAAAGTCAAATGCAGTGGTGATATCTAAGAAGCATATGATGACGCCATGTAGCATATTGTCGATGCCTGTAACCAAGATGTCCATAAATGATGTGATCAGCGTTTCCACGCTGTGGTTTTGTCTGAATCCATATTGCTAAGGGTCTAATAGGGCATGTGTGTCTATGTGGTCTTGTAGTTGATACTGTATTATTTTTTCATCTGTCTTAGGTTAGGGTGAAGAAGGGAGCCTCCTCCTGGGTCAGTAGCCCCAAGGCGTTCCCCAGAGACCAGGAGCTCCATCGAGAGGTAGAGCAACAGGGGAAACCAAGGCTGCCTGTGCCACTTTGGGGCCACCAGGATCATTGAAGCCTTGTCCAGCATGACCTTAAAGAGGGTTCTGGAGATTAGTGGTGTGGGAAAGAAGACATACAGAAGGCCCTTCAACCACAAGATGAGGAAAGTGTCCGCCGCTACCCAGGACAGATGCGGTTGGGGACACTGAGCAATGGTCAGGCTTAGGAAGAAGTCCAGACTTGGGGATCCCCAGAGTCGGAAGAGCCACTATGCCACCCTGGGGTCTAGTTGCCATTCATGCAGCTGGAGGACCCTGTTCAATCAGTCCTCAAGGGCTTTTTTCTGACCCGGAAGGTAGACTGCCCGAGGAGCATTTCCTGTCCGATCGCGTACAAGCACAGGGCTACTGACTCCTCACAGAGGTGCTCAGACCCTGTGCCCCCCTGCTGGTTAAGACAGAACATCATAACCTGGTTGTCCATTTGGACTAGCACAGACTGGTTCCACAGGCAGTGGTGGAAGGCCTTGATCACCAGGAAAATGTCCCCGAGCTCCAGCAGGTTGATCTGTTGCTGGCTCTCTGCTAGGAACCAGTTGCCCTGCATGCGCAATTCCTCGCAGTGGGTACGCCAGTCCAGTAAGGACATGTCCATGGTGAGGACCCTGTGGGGATTTGGGGGCTGGAAAGGCATGCCCTCCTGCAGGTGCTGTGTGCCCTGCCACCAGTCAAGTGACTCTGCTAGCTAACGGGACATTAAGACTCTGTGCAAAGGTTACACTAAAGGGTAGTACCCTGGTAGTGGTCGCCCCCAACCATGAACCTTAAGTACTGCCTGTGACTGGGATGAATAAGATGTTGATGTAAGCATCCTTTAGGTCCAAGGAGCATAGCCAATTTCTCTGCTGGAGGAAGTTCAGAATGTTCCAAGAGAGCATCTGGAACTTCTCCCACACCAGGAACTTGTTCAGGTTTTGCAAGTCCAAAACAGGCCTTAGGCCCCCTGTTCATTTTGGGACCAGAAAATAAACGGGAGTAGAACCCCTTGCCCCTGAGGTGGGGGGTACTGGTTCCACGGCTTCATCCCTGATGAGGCCTGTGGGTTCTTTCAGTAGCAGGACCTGGAGCAGGGGAGTCAGAGGGGGCTCTTCTGGAAAGAAAGGGGGAGGCATCTGGTCCAAGTGAAGGAGGTAGCCTTCTCTGACCACCTGGAGGGCCCAGGTGTCAGTGATTAAGGCCGGCCACCGATGGACAAAGTGAATCAGACCCCTCCCTATTAGGAGCTGCTCCCCCCTGGGAGAAGAGGCTATGCTCAGGGAGTCATAACCCTGTCCCAGCCTAGGCAGGAGCCGATGTTTGGGGCTTAGAGCCCTTAGGCTTGCGTTGGCCTTGGCCCGCTCCTTTGCCCTGGTGACCCTGCTGCAGTGTCTGGGGGGGGGGGGGGCTTGGTATTGGAAATAGCCTCAGTAAAGCTGGCCTTTTCTGTGAAAAGGGGCCCTCTTCCCCGACAGTTTCTTCTTCGGAAGGGTGGAGGTCTTCCTGGAGAGCCAAGTCATCGTGATGAAATCTGTCATAATCTCCACTGCCTTATCCTCCATCGGTTTGCCGAAGAGGTTTTCACGTAGACAGGGGACATCGAGGAGTTTCATTTGGTCCCACTACTCGAGGTCTGATACTTGGAGCTAGGCCTGGTGTCTGGCACCGATGCCTGCTGCGGCCACCCTCGCATTAGACTCAAAGCAATGGTAGGTGGCTCGAGACATGTACTTTGAGCATTCTGAATCACTGGAGGTGATCTCCACTGAGACACCAGAGAGTTCTTTTGCTAGGTTTTGGAGATAAATGCCGATATACAGCTGGTAGGCTTGGATTCGGCAACCCAGCATCGAGTCCTGGTAGCATTTGCATCCAAGGGCATCGAGGGCATGGGACTCCCTGCCCGAGGGCACAGAGGAGCGAGTCTTCGGGCTTTTCTGCTAGTGCATGATTGACTATCACCATAGAAGTGTGAGTGAGTTGCGCCTTCCGAAAGCCGGGACCCCACTGGACCCAGTACATGGTGCTGAGGTGTCAGCTTACTATTGGCACCAACGCCAGTGTCTTCCACATCTGAAGGAGTCACTGCCTGAGAATGGCAGGGATGGGGATCATCAGGATCTTCTTAGGTGGAGCCTCATACTAGAAGATTTCCAGCTCCTCCGTGTGAGGGTCCTCCTCCGACTCCGTGGTGAGAGGCAAGGCTTTCGCCATATCCCGGACAAACTCTAGGAATGATGTGTCCTCGAGTGGGGAGCAGCACTGCAATGCAAAGGGAAAAAGGACCAAGGGGCATTCTCTGTGTTTACGCGTCTCTGGGGAAGTCCTGTCCTCGGACTCCCAGTCCAAGTAATCTGTCAGGGACTCGAGGCTGGATGGCTCCTGAAGCGTCAGGCTCAGGTAGGGTCTTCGGTGACCCATGGCGGATGCTCTGATGGAGCCACAAGTGCTTGCTGGGGAGGATCTCATTCCTGAGGAACAGGAGTAGGATAGAGACCCTTGCCGAGGATTGGCTCGGCGGCCCGGGTAGTCCTCGAGATCCCTGCAGTCTTGGCACGAGCACCGGCAGGGCCAGATATCGACACTTGCTGCGAGGCAAGGAAGGCAGTGACACTGCATTTCAATGCCATCACCCTGGCTTCCCACTCAGGAGTTGCAGCCTTTGACACGGACACCAGAGTTGCCGGGTCCAGCATTGGTGAGGAGAGGGAGTCTGATGGGCCAGGCCTCAGCAACCATCACCAGAGGCCTCAGCATCTATTCTGGGGACCTTCGCTGGCCACTCCCACTCTGACTCCTCCAATACCCTCCAGGGACTGTGGGACCTGGCAAGGGACTTGCCATGTGTGTCCGATTCCCAGGATGAAATCCTTGAGGATTTCTTCTTCTTGCGCTCATGCTCTGGAGAACTCTTGTCTGAGTGTTCATGGACCCGATCGGGGCTTTACAAAACTCAGAGGATCCGTGTGGAACCTTATAGCTCGAGGCTACTGGGGGGGATACCAGGGCAGAATCTGACCTGTGGAAGATGTCATCTTGCTTCCGACGATGACTTTGGATGGCCTTCACAGACATCTTTCGGCCCAGGGCACAAACCTCTGGGTCATGGTCAGCACCTAGACAATGGAGGCAGCAATCGCATGTATCAGGTGGGAGATGTTGTAGTGGTTGATATGGAAGGACAGACTAGATAGGCCATGTGCTCTTTTTTCTGTCATCATGTTTCTATGTTCTTTGCGCACCTATCACACTTTTTGAACCCAGTGGCCATTGGTGCAAAAAGGACTCCTACGAGGTTGAAGACCCTTGACGCAGCCAGCGGTTAGAAAAAGGCACAAAACCGCGCTGGAAGAAAAACTAAAATCACGGTTCTAAGCCGGGGCAATGGGGCTCAGAAGCGGGAAAGGGACCAGTGCTAACTGGAGAAAGAAGGACAGTTTGATGCACAAAACTATCAACTTTTTCTGGGGAAAAGGATGACAGACGTCTGTTGGGCTCCACAGAAAAAGTGAGACTGAGTAAGATGGCACCCTTGGGAGCACTGTTCCCTCTAAGCTGTGCGCGTGCGCACACACCTTGCCGAGCGAGCGCACATACTTAACAGAGCGCACAAAAATTACGGTTCTGATTCTGATAGAAAACAGACATCTTAAAATTTAAAAGTTGTGATTGTAATTACTAGAAATTTTCCACTTCATTTAGTAATCGTCTATTTTAATTTAATTTGATTAAAATCAATGTGGTATACATACTGTATTCTGACGTGTAGTCAAATTTTAAAGTATATAACTCCAAGTGTCATTATGTGGCGCACAAAAATTTAACCTTCCTTCAAAAGCTGCACAGCTGATATTTTATGCGCACATAGCCTACAGAAAATTAGAGGGAACATTGCTTGGGAGGGAAGGGGACCACACATGCGTGGTGGCATCTCCCAAAGGCTTTCTTTGAAATTTCAGGAGATGCTTCCGCGGGGGCTCCGTCAGTGCTGACATCACCTATATGCAAGGACTGACTTCCTGCTTGCTCCTAGACAGCCAGCTGAACTTGAAAGTGAATCAGACTCCCTCTTTCCCTTTCATAGATTTAATTATGCCTAGGGTGGGAGGGAGGGAGGGAACACTTCATAAAAGCTGGCTTGCAACACAGTGCCCTGACCTGTACTTCTAAGATCATCTCTTAATATCATGAGTGATTCACACAGCCCTTGCTTCAATAGAAGGAGTCTTTCAAATTGCCTCTTTGATCTGTCACTTGGCTTTAACACCTATTTAAAACAGTTTCACAGGTCTCCTGTCTTCTAACAGGAAGGCCTCATTGTAAAGGTCTCTAGAAGCAAATTTATTTATTTCTACTCAAAAGAATATTTACTCCATTGTATCTTCTATGCTAAGCTATATTCTGATTTGATTTAAATGAAAAGTTCTCTGGTGGTACTAAGCCACGCTGAATTCTAAAATACACACACATTTATCAGCTTTAACCCAAAGATTTTCCATTTTCCCCAAGATACAGAGAATTTCCCAGCAAGTAAATACTTACAACTGGATTTCTATCCACCAGTGACAGTCCCTTTTGGTAATCCTTCAAGACTGATCAAGTTTGTACCCAAGGTAATGGAAGGTTAAGTGACTTGCCCATCACCACAAGGGGCAGTCCAGCTGTGGTCAACATTACTGGCACCCTGGCATTTTAGGTATGTTGTGTACAATATGTTGAGAAATAATTGGAAATATTCCAACTATATGTCATCATGATAGTTTAATAGTAAGTTCAAAGGTATATAACAAAAAACAGAAGTCTGTGCAACATAGATATAGTAATTTCTGGGGGGAAAAAAATATGACCTTGACTGGATTAATGGTACCCTTCACTAATATTTGGTTACACAACCCTTGACAGGGATGACGGCCTCCAAATGTTTCTTGTATCTATAAGTTCTGTACATCTGCCTGCTGCTAGTTTCTCCCATTCTTGAACTGCGATTTGTTCCAGTTCATGAATGTTTCCAGTATTCCTTTAACCAATGGCAGATTTCAGATCTTTCCAAAGGTTCTCGACTGGATTGAGATCAGAACTCATTGCTAGCTAGTTTAAAACAATTCATTTGTTCCTTTTTAACCAACCATTCTTTTGTACCTTTAGATGTATAATTTTGGGACATTGTCCTGACCCAGATCTAGCTGACACTAAAGTAGCACATTTCGCTCCAAAAGAGTAAATTAGACTTACCTGCTAATTGTTGTTCCTTACGGAACTCTAGTCCAGTCCCGGAACCATAGAGTTGTCAACCTCCACCAGCAGCTTTGGAGACTGAAAGATGTCATCACTTTGATGTCACTGGTACAAGTAGGCAGGAACCGCCCCCAATCACCAGTACCTATTGACAAAGCAGACTCTGAAGAGCAACAAATAAGTAGAAACAGGAATAAGAAAGTAAACAGGTCAGAGACCTGAACAAAGAATAGCCTAAAACTACCGAAGAAGAAGCAGCATTCGGCCACAAGACGCCAATACCGCCTCTTCTCCATTGAAACCGGAACGTGTCCGTTCTGTGTGTCTGTATTAGTTACGTTTTCTTTTTTTTTTTTTTTTTTTCCTTTTGTAATGCTGTACTTCAAGGAGAAGAAAACCTCCAGCCCGAGAAAGCGAAGAAAACACTCTCTGGAGCCATCGAGGCACTGCAGCGCTAAAAAGATGTCCCGTCTTATCTTGTACCCCGGCACCACCAAACCATCCCTGCAGTCAATCAGGCATATGATCTATACTTTGGCCCTAAAAACACTGCAGGCGGAATGCCGAGCCCAGCAACGGGAGGGATCCGGGACTGGACTAGAGTTCCGTAAGGAACAACAATTAGCAGGTAAGTCTAATTTATTCTTCCTTTACGTCCCTCTAGTCCAGTTCCGGAACCATAGAGGATGTAACAGAGCAGTGAACATCAACGGGAGGGACCGGCGAGGCCAGCCTGAAGAACCGCAGAGCCAAAATGCCCATCCCTCTGCGCCTGGACATCCAGGCGGTAATGCTTGGCAAAGGAATGCAACGAGGACCAAGTCGCCGCCCTACAAATGTCTGCCACTGGTACCAGGCTAATCTCCGCCCATGACGCCGCCTGCGCTCTAGTAGAATGCGCCCGAAGTCCGCTAGGCACCTCCCTGCCACGCAACAGATACGCCGACGAAATAGCCTCCTTCAGCCAGTGCGAAATGGACGCCTTCGCAGCCGCCTCCCCCTTTCGCGGCCCGCCAAACGCGACAAACAACCTATCCGATTTCCTGAAAGATCGAGTCCTGCGGAGGTACATCTTGAGCACCCGCCGCACGTCGAGACGATGAAGCCGACCGTCGGACTGCCCAGACTGTTCCGCCGTCGAAAACACCGGAAGGGCTACCATCTGGTTAACATGGAACGGCGAAACCACCTTCGGCAAAAAGGCTGGTACCGTGCGTAAAACCACCCGGTGGCTATCAAAAATCAAATACGGCTCCCTACAAGACAACGCCTGCAACTCCGAAATTCTGCGGGCGGAACAAATGGCTACCAGAAAGACAGTCTTCAACGTCAAATCCTTAAGCGACGCTTCCCTTAAAGGCTCAAAGGGCGCCGCAATCAAGGCCTCTAAGACTAAATTGAGATCCCAAGAAGGAAGCCAGTTGTGTCGCGGGGGGGGCGCAACAATTACACCGCGCGCAGAAACCGTCGGACGTCGGCATGGGAACCAAGCACCTGACCTTGCACCTTCCCTCGATAACAGGAGAGCGCCGCCAACTGTACTCGCAAGGAACTAGCCGCAAGACCTTTCTCAACCCCGTCCTGCAAAAAGGCCAGGATCTGCGGCACCGAAGCCCAAAGCGGCGGAATAGCGCGATCCGCACACCACGCTTCAAAAATGCGCCAAACACGGATGTAAGCTACAGAAGTAGACCGCCGTCGCGAGTCCAACAAGGTACCCACAACCGCCGGAGAGTATCCTTTAGCCGTTAGCCGCGCCCGCTCAAGAGCCATGCCGTAAGCGAGAATCGACCCACCTGCGGCATGCGAAGCGGCCCCTGCAGCAAGAGATCTTCCCGAGGAGGGAGTTTCCACGGCCTGTCCACCAGCAGCCGTATCAAATCGGCATACCACGGCCTCCGAGGCCAGTCGGGCGCCACCAGCACTACTAGACCCCGATGCTGATCTATACGCTGAATCACCTTGCCGATCAGCGCCCACGGAGGAAAAACGTAGAGGAGCCCCTCCATCGGCCACCTCTGCGCCAGCGCATCCAAGCCTTCCGACATCCGCTCTCTTCTCCTGCTGAAGAACCGCGCGACTCTTGCGGATTCGAAGGTGGCCATCAGATCCATCACCGGCAGTCCCCAGCGACGCACCAGGAGCGCGAAAACATCCGGATGTAGGGCCCACTCTCTGGGGTCCACTCTGCGCCGACTGAGAAAATCCGCCTGGACATTGTCGACGCCGGCCACGTGCTGAGCCGACAACGCACTGAGATTGCCCTCGGCCCAACGGAACAGGCGCGACGCCTCTTCCTCTAAGGACGGACTCCCTGTGCCGCCCTGACGATTGATATAGGCCACTGTTGTCGCATTGTCGGATAGCACTCGCACCGCTCCCTGGTGCACGAGCTCCCGAAACTCTCGAAGAGCCAGAAACACCGCACGTATCACCAACTGGTTGATTGGCCACTGCCGCTCTATCTGCGACCACGGGCCCTGGGCTATCCTGCCTTCGCAGTGCGCCCCCCATCCCGAGAGACTGGCATCAGTCGTCACCAATACCCAGGATGGAGTCTCCAGGGACATACCGCCCTCTAAATTTCCGGGTTGTAACCACCAAAGAAGGTCCTGCCGCACCTCCGGAGGACATACCAGCCGCTGTGACAACGCATCCGCCTGATGCGACCAGCGCCTGAGCAGGGCGCTTTGGAGAGGCCGCATGTGAAACCAGGCCCACCTGACGACTTCGATGGTCGCCGCCATGGTCCCCAACAGCTGCAGATACTGCCACACCGTCGAAGCAGAGAACTTCCGAAAGTTGCGCACGAGATTCTGCAGGGCTTTCGCCCTTGCGCAGGGCAGGAAGACTGCCCCCTGCCGAGTCTCGAACCTCGCTCCCAGGTACTCCAGAGTCTGATAGGGAACTTGCTTGCTTTTCGCAAAATTGACCACCCAACCCAGGCTTTCCAACAACGCTATCACCCGAGCGGTGGCCGCTGCACTTTCCCGCGCGGACTTTGCTCGAATCAACCAATCGTCCAAATACGGATGCACGAGAATTCCTTCTTTGCGAAGCGCCGCCGCGACCACCACCATAATCTTGGTGAACGTCCGAGGAGCCGTTGCGAGACCGAAAGGCAACGCCTGAAACTGGAAATGCCCCATCGGAACTGCAAAGCGAAGGAACTTCTGATGGTCTGGACGCACGGGAATATGAAGATAGGCCTCTGTGAGGTCCAAGGCTGTCAAGTACTCCCCCTTTCTGACTGCCGCAATGACGGAACGTAAAGTCTCCATCCGGAAATGGGTGATACGAAGACAACGATTCACCCTTTTTAAGTCCAATATTGGCCGATAGGTGCCCTCTTTCTTCGGGACTACAAAATAGATCGAGTATCGACGCACCCGCGTTGGCCTTCCGGGACGGGAACCACCGCTCCGAGCTGCAGTAGCCGCTCCAACGTGTCCTGGACCGCACAAAGCTTCCTCGGAGACCCGCACCGAGAAAGGATAAAGGAGTCCCGCACGGGCCGAAGAAATTCCAGAGCATAGCCTTCCCGAATGACCTCCAACACCCAGCGATCGGAGGTGATTTGGACCCAGGCAGAGAGAAAATCCCGCAACCGTCCTCCCACGGGCACCTCCGCCACCTGGGTCCGCCTTATCTCATTGGGACTTTTTATTGTTTGAGGATTGAAAGGAGGCAAAACCTCGGCCTCCCCCCGGAAACCTCGAAATGTAGGACTCCGAGCTGGGAACCTCCCCCGCTGGGGTAGGGGAATGCTTGGACTCCCCCAGATCCTTGACCAATTTCACCAAGTCCTCACCAAACAAAAGCTTACCCCGAAAGGGGAGTTTACTAAGCCGAGCCTTGGAGACACTATCCGCCGACCAGTTTCTGAGCCAAAGAGAATGGCGAGCTGCCACCACAGAAGCCATAGCCTTAGCCAGCCCTCTAATAAGATCATAGTGGATGTCGGACAGATACGCAGCACCAGATTCCAGGCGGGCGCCGTCCTCTGTCTGTCCTACCGGTGACTCTCCCTGTAAGCGTTGGGACCATCTCAAACAGCCTCTCGCCACCCAGGCCCCCGCTACCGAGGCCTGCAAGGACAGGGCCGACACGTCAAAGACCTGCTTCAACAGGGTATCCAATCTCCTATCTTGTACATCCCGCAATGCTGCGGCGCCTTCCACCGGAATTGTGGTTTTCTTTGTGACCGCGGACACCGCCGCATCCACCTTTGGAGAACGAAAAAGTTCTCTATCCTGGTCCGAAAGCGGATACAAACGGGCCAGAAGCCTGGTCCCCTTCAAAGAGGATTCAGGCGAATCCCATTCTTCCTGAATCATCGCCCTAAATACCCGATGTAGCGGAAAGACCCGTTGAGGAACCCGCACCGCCTGCAATAACGGGTCCTCCAACGCATCCCCCGCCACAGGGGCGTCCACAGGCATGTTCAACGCTTTCAAGGTTTCCGCAATCAAAGCCGGCAACTCTTCCTTCCGAAACACCCGGACCACTCTATTCCGCTGCTCCTCGTCCAGCAATTCCCCCTCTTCTAACTCTTCCTCGGAGGGGGCGTCCAGATCCATCTCCTGCACCGTCTCCTCACCTTCCAATCCAAAGGAAGAAGAAAAAGCCTCATCACCCCCCTTCCGAAGCTTCTTGAGAGGAACCTCCTCCTCCTCACGGGTAACCCTGGCCCCCATCCGCTTTTGCCCATGCGGCGTATGGAGCCGAGTCCCCGCAGCCGGCTGCAGTAAGGCAAACGCCTTCTGCATCAGCGAGAAAAAAATCCGGAGGGATCTCAACCCCACCCGGGAACCGTTGGTCGTCCGCTCCCGGAGGACTGAGCCCCGACGTGCCCGGCGCCTCCGGAGCCCCAAGAGAAGGCGGCCCAACCTCCCCTTCTCCTGGTGGAACAGGTGCTGCCTCCCCAGCCACCTCTTCCAAAGGCCTCTCCAGACTTGCAGCCTCCACGGAGCAGGGTCTACACACCCCTGTCTCCATCACCTCAGTGCGTTTCACCCCACACACGAGACAGCGTGGCTTAGCCGGCATAGCAAGGGAGCAGTGCCCAAACAAAGAAAAAAAATCGCACACTTTTGTTTTTTTTTTGTATAGCAAACACTCAGGAAGGACCCCACTAGCAGAAGCCCAGCAAATTCATGCAAAAACGAAGCTCCTAAGAGCCGCAGGGAACGAAGAAAAAACCCCAACTATAAGAAACAGAAAAAACCGCGGCTCCCAAAATGGCCGCCGGCAATATTCCCGCCGCTGAAAAACGCGGCAATAACACCCTGTGCTGCAATTAACTTCCCCAAAAGAACCTCCGTGCAAGGCCTGCACTCCCCCACGGCCCCAAATAAAAAGGTAGTACTCACTCAGCCAGGCACCTCCGAACCTGCAGGAAGGCGGGGGGGGGGGGGGGCGAGGCACAAAGCACTCCGCAGCTCAGCCCTTGTCTGGCTTCGGCTGCAGTGCTCAGGAAGCTCAGTGATGCAGACCAATCTCGCTGAGCCTGCCACAAGCGTCTCCCCTGCTGCTGCTCGTTATCTGCCTTCCACCTGCTCCTCACCCTTCTGAAACCGGGTTCGGGAGCAGGGAGGCTATACTGAAATGCTCGTTTAAACTATGGGGCTCTAAAAACAAAAAAGCACTCTTCCCGTTGAAGGAGGGGGGAGGAGGGAGCAGGGAGGGAGGAGGAAGGGAGGGAAGGAGTCAGAGAAAGGGACAAGAAAAAAGGGGACTTTGGCAGCAGCAGATCTAAAAGAAAGAAAAAAGGAAAGGAAATACCAAAAATATATAATCAAATAAAAGGTATTAGTAAAAAAATAAGTCTGCTTATTTGCTCTCCCTGAGCCCAGTCCCGGGCTCAGAACCTCCAAGCTGCTTGGAGACTGAAAGTACTGGTGATTGGGGGCGGTTCCTGCCTACTTGTACCAGTGACATCAAAGTGATGACATCTTTCAGTCTCCAAAGCTGCTGGTGGAGGTTGACAACTCTATGGTTCCGGGACTGGACTAGAGGGACGTAAAGGAATATCTTGCTAGTCCTCCGACTTCATGATTTCTTTAATATATTCCAGGCCTCCAGTTCCTGAGGCAGCAAAACAGTCCTACAACATTATGGAACCTCCACCATATTTAACTGTAAGAAGAGTTTTTTTCCATATAAGATTCATTACTTTGCCTGTAAATGTATCGCTGGTCTGCATTACCAAAGAGCCCAAGTTTGGTTTCATTTGCCACAGAACATTTTCCCCAGAAGGATTGTGGTTCCTCAAGATAGGTTTAGGCAAAGATCAGGCATGCCTTTTTATGTCAGTTTCTGAGCAGTGGGGTCCTTCTTGCCTTCGCCCATGAAGTCCCTCTTTGTTTAATGCATGGCATATGGTGTGGGTTGAAACCACAACACCAGATTGCTCCAGGTCAGTCAAGCTCTTTGGATATTGTATGTGGTGTTTTTCCAACAGTTTGTACAAACCTTTGAAGAATTTTTGAATTAAATTGTCCTCTTCCCACCATGTCCTGGGAAGTTCTTGACAGTAACGAGCAGAAAGCTTCTTAACATTGCGAACTAGGGATAGCCTTGTACCCCTTTGAAGTCTGATGCTTGGTGATGGCTTTTCTGACAGTCGCAGGCAGTTGTCTTGTCTTCAGCATTGTGAAAATGGAACAGAGAGTGAACGTGGCCATTTTAAACAGTGTTCATTCATTGGTTGATTCAAGTCATGTGAGTACTAACAATTGATCACGGGTGTGTCTAATTTTACTGCAATGGAAATGTGGTTCTTCTGTTCAAACTGATTTGAATTGTTTGTAAGTGTACCAATCATGTCCTGGCAAGGTCCCATATTTTTTATACTGCAGAAGAGGAAGACATTGATGAGTTCTACGAACAAGTACAAGCTGAAATTGACAAAACATGCAAACAGGATATCCTGATAGTCATGGGTGACTGGAATGCAAATGTTGGCAAAGGAGGCAGCAAAGTGGTTGGAAAATATGGACATGGCAACAGAAACGAAATTGGAGAAAGACTAATAGAATTCTGAAGACCAACGATCTATTCATCTTAAACACCTTCTTCCAGCAACACAAGCACAGACTATACACATGGACCTCACCCAACGGATTGTACAAAAATCAAATTGACTACATCTGTGGAAGACAACAACAGAAAAGCTCGATAACATCAACAAAGACAAAACCTGGAGCCGACTGTGGTACAGATCACCAACTACTAGCATGCAAACTCAAGCTAAAGTTGAAAAAGAGCAAGCCATTCATGAATGTAGCAAAATATGACCTTGAGAATATACCACTAGAATTTAAAGATTGACTGAGAAATCGATTTTTTGCTTTAGATACAAATGACAGAGTTCCAGAAGAGTTATGGGATGACATCAAAAAGGTTGTGTTGGAAGAAAGCGATAAGTCTCTACATAAAGGTAAAAAAGCATAAACTGCCAAAATGGATGACTGAAGAAACTCTGAAAATTGTCCAGAAAACTAAGAGAAGCTGAAACCAGAGGAGAAAGAGAGGCAATTGCAGAACTCAGATTTCCAACGTGCAGCAAGACAAGACAAGGAAAAGTATTACAATGACACATGCAGGGAAATAGAATCAGAAGCTATTAGAGGAAGAACAAGATCAGCTTTTCTAAAGCTATGAGAGATAAAGAAAAAATTCCAGCCTCGAATTGGAATGCTACAAGATGCTCAAGGATCCGTGTTGAATGATGCTGAGATCATCAAGAAAAGCTGGAAAGAATATGCAGAGTCATACCATAAAGATCAAGTGGACCAACCTGTACCTTATGTTCAGGAACCATTGGTGATGAAAGAAGAAGTCGAAGCAGCACTGAAAGCCTTATCAAAGAACAAAAAATGAACCTCAAGGTCAAGGTAAATCAATAACCAAATCAAAAAGAACCCCAACCAGATATAATGTGACCCGCTGTAAAATAGTATTCTTTTGTCGGAGCTGACCGTGGGGAGGTCGAAAGGGAAAACGACCTTCGCCAAGCGGGTAGCTACTTTTTATTATTTATATGGTTCTTCACCAAAAAACAGTCAAAATTACTTTATAGTATAAAATTTATCTCAGTCCAAACATCGCTGCTTCCAAAAGTCCCCTCGCACGACGCGCGCGTTTCGGGCACCTTCACCCTGTTTCAAGTGCAATAACCAAGTATAAATTTGCAGCAACCTTCCAGGAAACGCCGTCTCACTGCAGCACAGGTCTAAGTTGCAATGGCTAGCAACCGTCTTTTTAAAGAAGAACCAACCAATCAAAGACCGGGGAGGCCCCACATGTCGGGGAGCCCTGGCCTGATTGGTAGAACTGTTTCAATGTTTATTAGCAATTATGAATAATTGTCACTGATTAGTATTGACAGCGTCCATGTTTACAACAAACTTAACCAGTCAAATTTCCCGATTTAGGCCTTCAGGTTCAACTGAACCCAGACGAAAAATCCATCGTTGTTCTAAACGTTGAAGATAGTATTCTCTTTTTCCCCGTCGAGGATCCAAGGGAATATGATCAATAATCGACCAGGTGAGTTGTGCAAAATCATGAGAATGCTCCAAACAGTGGGAAACGATCGGAGCTGATGTAATTCGCCGACGTAAACGAGAGGCATGTTCCATCAGACGACGTCTCATAGAACGAACAGTACGGCCAATATAAAGAAGAGAGCAAGGGCATTTAATGAGATATACCACATAGGTAGATTCACAATTCGTATCCCAACGACGCCGGTATACCCGTTGTGTTTTCGGATGAATCCATTCAAGACCAATTAAAGTAGAGACACAATAAACACATTTTTCACAGGCCACATGACCACGAACTGGATCCGAAAAAATTGGGCGATCCTCCACCATAGAGGTCTTCACTAAGTAATCACTCAGATTAGGACCCCTAGAAAAAGCAATTTGCAAAGGCAGCTGAAAACATTCGTGGAGTTGTAAAATCGGCCAGTGGGATTTTATAATGTGGAGAACATCCTTGCTCCGATCAGTATAGGGGAGAATTCCAGTAATTTTTGACACTTCAGAAGAGCTCGAGGTAGCATATGCCGGATCTAAGAGCCATTCCCTATGAGTGTATCTAGCCCTTTTATAAGCTCGAGATACTACAGATTCCGGGTAGCCCCGAGATATCAACCGATTTCGTAAATCGCATGCATGCATTTTAAATGCCTCCAGAGAATGGCATAAACGCCGTAGGCGCAAAACTGACCATATGGGAGACCCCGCCGCAGGGGGCCAGGATGGAAACTCTGGTAATGCAAAAGGCTATTTTGTTGCACAGATTTTCTATGGAGAGAGGTAGATAACATTCCATCCAATATAAAGATCCTTAAATCCAGAAATTCAATCGTATCCAGCGCTATATGTTCAGTGAAACGGATATTAGGTTTCAACCCATTTAACCAAAGTATAAAAGCATGTAAGGACTCCTCATCCGACGTCCACACGAAAAAAACGTCATCCAGGAAACGTCTCCAGAATAATACATATTGATATAGGTCAGATCTTTCAATCAGAGTCTCTTCCATAGCTGCTAAATATAATGTAGCTATTGAGGGAGCCAAAGTTGCCCCCATAGCAATACCAGATAGTTGTTGATAAAAAACTCCCTCTGACAGGAAATAATTCCGGGTAAGAACTAATTCAACCAGTTGATTTAGGAACTGACGTGGCAAACGTTCAGGTGCATACAAAAATTTTTGTTGCAAAAGACCTAAAACTTCATCCTGATTGATATTAGTATATAAAGAAACCACGTCAAGGGTAACCAAAAAAGCCCCAGATGGAATAACCAGCATAGATATGGCTTGCAAAAAATGAGTAGAATCTTTTATATAAGACTTCACTTGACATGCTTCTAGCTTTAAAAAGGTGTCACAAAAAATCGAAAGTGGCTCCAAAACAGAATCCCGGCATGATACAATAGGCCGCCCTGGAGGTGCCACAAGGGATTTATGCACTTTCGGGAGCATATACAAAATAGGGCATTTCGGGTGTAGGCGATACAAAAAAGCATATTCACGATGTGTTATCCAGCCGTCATTCAGAGCAGAGCCCAACAATGATTTTATTTCTGAGGACAGAGATGCAGTCGGATCCTCAGACAGACTTTTATAGATAGTATTATCACTCAAATGTGCACGTAGAGTCTGCTGATAGGTAGACAAATCTTGCAATACTAGCGCACCTCCTTTATCCGCCTGCCGGATCACTAGCATAGGATCAGATCTTAAATCGGTCAGAGCCTGTCTTTCGACTCGATTAAGATTGAAATAAGGACGAATCGTGTATACTTATACAGACTTTTTCGGAAATTAAGAATTATACATTTTTTTCAACATCGTACTCCCACACGGGATGAATCTGTGGTATTTCCTCCCTCTCGATGGATGCCTCCCGAATTACCTGCTGATTCTGTCTTGGCTACTTTTCAATCTCTGGTACTGCGGGATATATCTCGTATGGAACAGAAATCGATTCGTCCTTATTTCAATCTTAATCGAGTCGAAAGACAGGCTCTGACCGATTTAAGATCTGATCCTATGCTAGTGATCCGGCAGGCGGATAAAGGAGGTGCGCTAGTATTGCAAGATTTGTCTACCTATCAGCAGACTCTACGTGCACATTTGAGTGATAATACTATCTATAAAACTCTGTCTGAGGATCCGACTGCATCTCTGTCCTCAGAAATAAAATCATTGTTGGGCTCTGCTCTGAATGACGGCTGGATAACGCATCGTGAATATGCTTTTTTGTATCGCCTACACCCGAAATGCCCTATTTTGTATATGCTCCCGAAAGTGCATAAATCCCTTGTGGCACCTCCAGGGCGGCCTATTGTATCATGCCGGGATTCTGTTTTGGAGCCACTTTCGATTTTTTGTGACACCTTTTTAAAGCTAGAAGCATGTCAAGTGAAGTCTTATATAAAAGATTCTACTCATTTTTTGCAAGCCATATCTATGCTGGTTATTCCATCTGGGGCTTTTTTGGTTACCCTTGACGTGGTTTCTTTGTATACTAATATCAATCAGGATGACGTTTTAGGTCTTTTGCAACAAAAATTTTTGTATGCACCTGAACGTTTGCCACGTCAGTTCCTAAATCAACTGGTTGAATTAGTTCTTACCCGGAATTATTTCCTGTCAGAGGGAGTTTTTTTTATCAACAACTATCTGGTATTGCTATGGGGGCAACTTTGGCTCCCTCAATAGCTACATTATATTTAGCAGCTATGGAAGAGACTCTGATTGAAAGATCTGACCTATATCAATATGTATTATTCTGGAGACGTTTCCTGGATGACGATTTTTTCGTGTGGACGTCAGATGAGGAGTCCTTACATGCTTTTATACTTTGGTTAAATGGGTTGAAACCTAATATCCGTTTCACTGAACATATAGCGCTGGATACGATTGAATTTCTGGATTTTGCATTACCGGAGTTTCCATCCTGGCCCCCTGCGGCGGGGTCTCCCATATGGTCAGTTTTTGCGCCTACGGCGTTTATGCCATTCTCTGGAGGCATTTAAAATGCATGCATGCGATTTACGAAATCGGTTGATATCTCGGGGCTACCCGGAATCTGTAGTATCTCGAGCTTATAAAAGGGCTAGATACACTCATAGGGAATGGCTCTTAGATCCGGCATATGCTGCCTCGAGCTCTTCTGAAGTGTCAAAAATTACTGGAATTCTCCCCTATACTGATCGGAGCAAGGATGTTCTCCACATTATAAAATCCCACTGGCCGATTTTACAACTCCACGAATGTTTTCAGCTGCCTTTGCAAATTGCTTTTTCTAGGGGTCCTAATCTGAGTGATTACTTAGTGAAGACCTCTATGGCGGAGGATCGCCCAATTTTTTCGGATCCAGTTCGTGGTCATGTGGCCTGTGAAAAATGTGTTTATTGTGTCTCTACTTTAATTGGTCTTGAATGGATTCATCCGAAAACACAACAGGTATACCGGCGTCGTTGGGATACGAATTGTGAATCTACCTATGTGGTATATCTCATTAAATGCCCTTGCTCTCTTCTTTATATTGGCCGTACTGTTCGTTCTATGAGACGTCGTCTGATGGAACATGCCTCTCGTTTACGTCGGCGAATTACATCAGCTCCGATCGTTTCCCACTGTTTGGAGCATTCTCATGATTTTGCACAACTCACCTGGTCGATTATTGATCATGTTCCCTTGGATCCTCGACGGGGAAAAAGAGAATACTATCTTCAACGTTTAGAACAACGATGGATTTTTCGTCTGGGTTCAGTTGAACCTGAAGGCCTAAATCGGGAAATTGACTGGTTAAGTTTGTTGTAAACATGGACGCTGTCAATAGTAATCAGTGACAATTATTCATAATTGCTAATAAACATTGAAACAGTTCTACCAATCAGGCCAGGGCTCCCCGACATGTGGGGCCTCCCCGGTCTTTGATTGGTTGGTTCTTCTTTAAAAAGACGGTTGCTAGCCATTGCAACTTAGACCTGTGCTGCAGTGAGACGGCGTTTCCTGGAAGGTTGCTGCAAATTTATACTTGGTTATTGCACTTGAAACAGGGTGAAGGTGCCCGAAACGCGCGCGTCGTGCGAGGGGACTTTTGGAAGCAGCGATGTTTGGACTGAGATAAGTTTTATACTATAAAGTAATTTTGACTGTGTTTTTTGGTGAAGAACCATATAAATAATAAAAAGTAGCTACCCGCTTGGCGAAGGTCGTTTTCCCTTTCGACCTCCCCACGGTCAGCTCCGACAAAAGAATACTATTTTACAGCGGGTCACATTATATCTGGTTGGGGTTCTTTTTGATTTGGTTATCAAAGAACAAAGCACTGGGCATTGATGGCATTCCCATTGAAGTATTACAGCAATTGGATGAAGCTGTTACCATACTTGCAAGGCTCTGCCATGAAATTTGGAAGACAACATAATGGCCAACTGACTGGAAAAGATCTGTGTTTATACCAATACTGAAGAAAGTTTACCCAACTGACTGTGGAATTATCACACAATTGCTCTGATCCCACATGACAGCAAGATTCTACTCAAGATCATTCAGCAGAGACTACAACCATACCTGGAACGAGAACTGCCTGAATTGCAAGCAGGGTTCAGGAAAGGGCAACATTATCACAGATGTCAGATGTATCCTTGAAAAGACAAAAGAATACCAAAAGGATATCTATATATATGTTTTATTGACTACAACAAGGCTTTTGACTGTGTAAGCCATAAGAAACTCTGGGCCACATTAAAAAGCATGGGTATACCAGAACACCTGATTGTTCTCTTGCCCAACCTTTACAATGATCAAGAAGCAACAGTTTGAACGGAACTAAGAGAAACAAAATGGTTAAAAATCAGCAAAGGTGTACGACAAGGCTGCATACTTTCCCCCACCTCTTTAATTTATATGCAGAACAAATCAGAGATGCAGGACTGTATGAAGACAACAGAAGTGTGGTGGAAGACTCATCAGTAACCTTTACTACGCTGATACCATATATAGTCTTAAAATGGGTCTGCACCTTAACGTTAAGATGAAAAAGATCCTGACAACTGGCAAAATTAATAAGTTAATCGTTGATGAAGAAGAAATTGAAATAGTGGATAACTTTAACCTACTTGGATCATCTATCAATAAAGAAACAACAAGCAATCAAGAAATCAGATGATGCATTGCTCTTGGCAGAATGACTATGAAGGACCTAGACAAGATTCTCAAGAGCAGAGATCTCTCTCTCCATAGAAAGATTCAACTTGTTCAAGTCATGGCATTTTCAATTATGATATATGAATGTGAAAGTTGGACAGTGAAAAAGACAGACAGGAAAAAAATTGATGCTTTTGAATTATGGTGCTGGCAACAAATACTGTGTACCATGGACTGCCTGAAAAACAAATCAGTCAGTACTAAAGGAGATCAAACCTAAGCTTTCTTTAGAAGCTCAGATGACAAGACTTTGACTTGCATACTTTGGACGACACATGTGAAGAGAAAGATCATTAGAGAAAGTCATCATACTTGGCAAGATAGAAGGTCAACGCAAAAGAGGAAGACCAGCAATGAGATGGGTCGATACAATAACAGCAGCTACGGGTGCCAGTCTGTCAACAATGAGCTGCCTGACTGAAGACCGAACACAATTTAGGACAACTATCCAGAGGGTCGCCATGAGTCGACACCGACTTGACTGCGCTTAAGAACAAGGGGTAATCAAAAAGTATCCAGACTTGTACAATAACACAAGAAGCATAACACCGACAGTTGTTGCACACTGTCTCCTTCAAAGTAATCCCCTTCTGATAAAACACATTTCCTCCAGCGTTCCTGCCACTGCTGGAAACAATTTTGAAATGCCTCTTTTGTTATGCTGTGAAGCTGCGGTGTTTAATTTTGCTTAATGGTCTCCAAGTCATCAAATCTCCTTCCTTTCAGTGGCAATTTCAGTTTGGGAAACAAGAGAAAGTCACAGGGTGTGAGGTCAGGTGAGTATGGAGTCTGACTTCCTCGATTTGGTGTTTGTCCGAGAACTGCTGGACAAGATGTGATGTGTGAGCTGGGGCATTATCATGATGAAGCAACCATTCACCATTCCTGTGAAACTCTGGCCTCTTGCGATTAACTGCAACAAGTCAGAAGATGGAGATAGTACTCCTTATTGATGGTTTGGCCTTTTGGAGCATGCTCATAAATGTGAACTAACAAGTAGACAAAGCTGAGCCACTTGATATAATGTATCTGGATTTTCCAAAAACCTTTGAAAAGGTCCCTCAAGAGAGAGACTCTTGGCGAAATTAAAAAGTCATGGTATAGGAGACAGTGTAGTATTGTGGCTCAGGAACTGGTTAAAAGATAGAAAGCAGAGAGTAGGATTACATGGTCAATTTTCTCTATAGATAAAGATGGATAATAGAGTACTCCAGGGATCCATGCTGGGTCTGCTGCTTTTTAATATATTCATAAGTGACCTGGAAACAGGACGATAAGTGAGGTGATCAAAATTTCAGAAAACACAAAATTATTCAAAGTTGTTAAAATGCAAGAGAATTGTGAAAAATTGCAAGAAGACCTTGATAAATTCAAAGACTGGATGTCCAAATGGCAGATGACATTTATGTGGACAAGTGCAAAGTTATGCACCCAGGAAAGAACCACCCAAACTACAGTTACACAATGCAATACCACCTTAGGAACCACCACCCAAGAAAAAGATTTAGGCGTCATCGTGGATAAAGCACAGTTACTCATCTTTGACATGTGTACTCTGGGGGCAGCAGGAATCACGCCTCACATATGGGCGACATCGGAGCCTATTGAGTCCATGCAGAAGCATCTACCCAGCTTTCAAAGAAAGCCTTTGGGAGATGCACCACGCATGCGTGGTCCCCTTCCCACCCAATAGTGCCATCTTGCCTCAAATGATATAGCTAAACGGCCAAGGAAAAAAAAAAATATGGTAAAGAAACAACTCCAAGGGGAGGAGGGATGGTTGTGAGGACTGATTCCTGCTGTCCCTGGAGAACACCTGTTGCAGGTGACTAAATGCTCTTTCTCTGGGAACAAGCAGGAAGTTAATCCTTACATATGAGACTCCCCAGCTACAGGCTACTGAGAACCTGTAAAAATGCCACGTGACCTGCCAAGTGAGCTGTGATCAGCAGCAGTTGAGTCCCTATGAAAGACTCTCGCAAGACCCAAGTGTTTGGCAGAGAACCAGCACTCTGGTAGCCTGAACACAGAAGGGTCAGAGGGCACGAGTTGCCTACACCCCGATTAGATTACAGAGTACAGCATGGCTGAAGGCACTGTCCTGTCGGGACTCTCTCTCCAGGCAGTAGTGATCTGCGAAGGTATGGACTGAAGACCAGGTGGCAGCCCAGCAGATTTCCATCACGGGGATGGAACACAGATTTGCCATCGTAGTAGCCATGGCCCTGACACGGTGTGCCGTGACCTTCTGGTCCAGTGAAATCCCCACCTGCTCATAAGCAAGGGTAATACAGTCCGCCACCCATGCAGACAGGGTTCGCTTAGTCACTGAGAGCTCCAGACGACTGGGGTCATAGGATATGAAAAGCTGAGGTGCTTTGCGGTGGGCCCGAGTCCGTTGCAGAAAGGACAGGGCTCTTTTACAATCCAGAGTATGGAGAACAGTCTCCGTCCTACTGGCATGAGGCCTCGGAAAGGACTGAGGAGGAATGGGGATACCACATTTGACAAAACTTGGGGTGTGTGCAGAGCACTACCCTGTTCTTGGAGAACCTTGTATAAGGGGGCTCTGCCATCAGAGCCTGAAGCTCACCGACTCTGCGAGCTGATGTGAGTGCTACAAGGAATACAACCTTCCAGAAAAGGTACCGCAGGTGGCAGGTAGCCAGACTCAAACAGAGGCTTAGTGAGCTGCCAGAGCACCACATTTAGATCCCATTCCGCTGCTGAAGGGAGGACAGGGAGTTTCAATAACATGAGGCCCTGCAGGCAACAGGACACAAGGGGCTGCGCAGAGTGGGGCTTTCCCTCAATGCGATGGTGATGCACTGCAATGGCACTCATGTGTACTCTGACCAAATTGGATTTTAATCTCACCTGCGACAGGTGGAGTAGAAACTCGAGTACCACTTGTACCGAGCAGGAGAATGACTTTGCTCATCTTTCTGTGCACCACACACTGAGAAACAGCGCCACTTGAAGGCGTATGCCCTATTTGTGGAGGCCTTAGGCAAGGCCAGAAGAACCTCCTCCATATCCCATGGGAGATTGAAAGGAGCTAATGCTACCCTTTCAGCAGCCAAGCTGTGAGTGATAGGGACCCCAGATTGGGGTGTAGGAGAGAGCCCTGGGGCTCAGCCTAGGGGAAATTGGCAAGGCCACCGACAGGGAGAGGAGGAGTGGGACCAGGGCTGCCTGGGCCACTGAGGGGCTATCAGCATTAGTAATGCTGTTACGCTGGACCTTGAATAGGTTCTTGGCGACCAGCGGTGCCGGTGGGAAGGTATACAGAAGAGCGCTGCCACCTGGGACGGGTGCAGTTGGTGAGAGCAGAATCGGGGCAATTGTGTGTTGTCCATACTGGCAAACAGGTCCATCGAGGGGACTTCAGGACCCTTTTGCTTTCGGGGACCATGTCCATGACCTTTTTGTTGCGGACCCTATTGAGGGGCCAAGGCGGTCTGGAAATGCGGTGTATAGCCAAAGCCCCCCTTCTTCCCCAGAGCTTTCTTCTGGGGTTGCACCGAGGTTGTTTTTGAGAACTTGGTTCTCGTCAAAAACTCTGTTTCTATCTCTGCAACCTTATTTGCCATGGGCTTCCCGAACAGCTTCTTTCCCATGCAGGCGACAATCAATCAGTTTGTCCTGCACCCATTGCTCTAGGTCAGATGACTGCAGCCATGTTTGGCAACATGCCCAATGTCTGCGGCGGCCACCCTGACCAAAGACTCAAAGCCACTCTTACCACCAAGATCAGTCTCTTAAACCTCTCTGTAGGCATTCCCCATCAAGGCCTGCCAAAAATCCCCCCAGAGCTCCTTCGACAGTTCCTTCAGGTACATGCTGATATACGGCTGACATCTGGCAAATTAGCATCGAGCTCTGAAAGGCCTTCCAGCTGAGAACATAAAGGATTTGGGCCTCCCTATCGGTGGCACAGGCGAATGAGTTTTTTTGTTTTTTGAGCCAGCACATCGTCAACTCCACGACCATGGAGTTGTGGAGAAGGCTGGGTCTTTTGGAACCCAGGGCTTTGGTGTACCCAGTACATGGCGTCGAGGCATCTACTGACAACTGGTACAGACGCCGGCATTTCCCCACATCCAGAGTAATAGGCAGTCGAGGATTGGGGGCACCAGTACTTAAGGGTCTCCTTAGGGCAGGGGTGGGGAACCCTGGTCCTGGAGAGCCGCAGACCAGTCAGGTTTTCGGGATATCCCTAATGAATATGCATGAGATATATATGCATTAGAGATATCCTGCCAACCTGACTGGTTTGTGGCCCTCCAGGGCTGGATTTGGAGACCCCTGCCTTACACCTCTGTCATTTAAGATTGTGAGTGGGCAAGGTGCAGTTGTCCTAGACATCGAAAGGGTATATAGAATGTGTCACATTCCTCCTCGATTCTCACCACCACCAAAAAGTTGTCTAATAGACAATATTTTGGTGGTGGTGAGAAGTGAGGAGGAATGTGACACATTCTATCTAACCTTTTTGATGTCTTGGACATCTGCACCTTGCCCACTCACAATCTTAAATGACAGAGGTGTAAGGCAGGGGTCTCCAAATCCAGCCCTGGAGGGCCACAAACCAGTCAGGTTGGCAGGATCTCTCTAATGCATATATATCTCATGCATATTCATTAGGGATATCCCGAAAACCTGACTGGTCTGCGGCTCTCCAGGACCAGGGTTCCCCACCCCTGCCTTAGGGGATGCCTCGTATTGGAATATTTCCAATTGCTTGGTGCTCCTCTGCCTCTGTCTCGAAAGTGAGAACCTTGGCCATGTCCCACACAAAAATCGAGGAAGGGGACATCCTCGGGTGGGGAATGGTGCCAGAGCATCGGGAAAGATAGATCCGAGGGCACATCTCTGTGTCACCTCATGTCCCTGGGAGCCTCCCATTCAGACTCGAAGTCCAAATATGAGTCTGATGCCACACGATCACATTGGTTGAGGTCCGCAACCTCTGGAAGATCTGCGATCCGAGGTGCAGGTGCTCGCCAGGAAGGATCAGTGTCCCGAGAACAGGACCCCATCCGGTGCCAGGGCCTCTCTCGAAGATGGTGGTGCTTGAGGACAGACTCGACATTCAGGGAAGCCCTCGATGTTGATGGTCCCATCTCCAGGCCAGATAAACTGGACAAACACCCGAAGCATGGCCACAAGGGCAGATATACTGCTCTCCAAGGGCGTCATTCTATTTACCATACCAGTAGCCTCTGCAGCCTTCGACACGGGCACCGAGGGCTTCGGGCCCAGCATCGGTACTGTCGAGGGGGGGGTCCTCAATGAGGATGGACTCAGAGGCCCGAGGCTGGTAGGTGGGTGCCAATAACTCCTTGCGAGGCAGCTTGGAAGGCCGCTCCCACTCCGACTCCTTGGACTCTCACCTGGGGTGGGATTTTCCCTACTTCCCGGACCCATCCTCCAAGGCAGTCTTCAAGGGTTTCTTTTTCTTGCACTCCACCCCTCTGGGGATTTCCGCTTGGAGGAACTGCAGCCGAAGAGGCCTGGACTTCACGGGGCAGAGAGGTATCGGAGGGAGCCCTGGAGCGTGGTGTCGCTGGAGACTCCAGGGAGGAGTCAGACTTCTGTAAAAATTTCTCCTGCTGTTGACTGTGGCTCTTTAGGGCCTTTGAGGTCATGGTTCTACAGTCTGAGTTGTTATGCTTTGGGCCGAGGCACTGGAGGCAGCAGTCATGCAGGTCGGTGAGAGACATTTTGCCACACCAGTCGCACTTCTTGAAGCCACTAGAGGCCATCAGAAAAAGGGAGATCCCCCTACTGCCCGATGGTGGTCCAAGGCCTTCGGCTAAAAAAGGGCGCAAATCTGGTTAGAGGGAATAACTCAATGAAAAATGGGAACACAAATGGATGAACCAGAGGAGCGAAGCCGAGGCGAGCTGGCTCAGGGGTGAGAAGGAACCAGTATGCAAACCGGACAAAAATAAATAAATAAATAAATCACACTTTTTCCAGGGGAAACTGGACAACGTCCTAAGGGCTCCAGCAACCAAGCAGCAACCACAAAAGCAAATAGAATGCTAGGAATCATAAGGAAAAGAATGGAGAATAAAACAAAGGATATTATAATGGCTCTCTATCGATCCATGGTGCAACTTCGCCTTGAATATTGTGCGCAATTCTGCTTGCAGTATCTTAAAAAAAAAAAAAAAAAAGACATAGCAGAATTAGAAAAGGTACAAAGAGTGACAAAAATGGTAAAGAGAATGGAAGGAAAGCCCTATGAGGAGAGTCTTAAAAGGTTAGGGCTCTTCCACTTGAAAATGACAGCTGAGGGGGGTTATGATAGGGGTCTATAAATTAATGGAGTGGAATGGGTAAACGTAGATCGGTTGTTTATGCCATCAAAAAGTAGAAAGACTAGGGGACACACAATGAAGCTACGATGCAGCCCATTTAAGGGAAAATATATATTTTTTTACTCAAGCGTAAGTAATCAAGCTCTGGAATTTCTTACCGGAGGATGTAGTAAAAATTGTTAGCGTAGTTAGGTTTAAAAAAAGGTTTGGAGAAGTCCCTAAAGAAAATGTCTATAAACCATTATTAAAGAGGACCCAGGAAATATACCGTTTACCCCGGGACAAGCATTGTGGAACCTGTGTGCCCCTTTGGGAACCTGCCAGGTTTCTTGTGGCCTGGATTGGCCATTTTTGGAAACAGGATACTTGGTTTGATGGACCTTGGTCTGACACAGTCAAGCATTTCTTATTCTCATGATGAGCAATACCCTGGTATTCAAAGAAAACTGAGCATGACAACGACATTGCTCCTCACCCGACAGGTTTTCCTGGGTCTGGGGGAGTTTGGAGTCTTCCATTGTGAGGATTCAGCTTTAGTTTCCAGGTCATAACCATAAACCCATGATTCATCACCAGTAATAATAATCTTTTGGAATAAAATTTGAGTCACTTCCAATGCATTCCAACAACTCCCTGACTGCAGACAGTATCTTCTTTTAAGTTAGGGGACAGGAGTTTTGGCATGAATTTTGCAGACATCCCCAAATCGACAGTAAGAATGTACTGTACCGACCTGAAACTGATGTCCATGTCCTCAGCAAGCGCCCTGATAGTCAATCGACAATTTGGGCATATTGCAGCCTGCACTGCTTCAACTTTGTCTTCATTCCTGCACGTGGATCACTGTCAGCACTTTGGCAGCCCCTCTTGGAAACGTTTGTACCAGTCAGACTCGAGCACGACTCATGCAGTCATCACCATACACTTGTAACTTGTCATAAGTCTCTCTGCATGAATCTCCAAATTTCTGGCAGAATTTAAAGTAAAATTCGCCATTCAATTTTTTCACTTATTGTAAATCTAACAAACTGCTTTTACACATACCAAACATCACATAATGAAAAGTACAGGTGTGCTGCAACCATGCTACACTCTGCACATGTAAGCACACAAGAAATAGAAATATGATGGCCGAAAAAGACCACATGGCCTATCTAGTCTGCCCTTCCATAGCAACTACAACAGTTCCCTTTTCACCTTTAGAGATTCTCTGTGTTTGTCCCATGCTTTTTTGAATTCAGATACTGTTCTCATTCTACCACCTCCACTGGGAGACTATTCCACGCACCTACTACTCTTTTTTTATTTTTTTTTATAGAGTAATTATTTTTATTCTATTCAAATAAATATTGTGAAAATGTAGACACTTCTGCAAAGCATGAGTTAAATACTAAAGAAAGAAATGTTTTGTTTTGTTTTATATTTGAAAGTTTATTAAACCAAACAGCAAAATACCATAACAATGACCATCCCTCACATTTTTCCCTTTTACAATCCAAATCCCCAAAACCCAACCTAACCCCCCTATTACCCCCAGTCCACGTACTCTAAGCTACCCTATCCCCCCTCTTTATCTACTCCCCTCCCCCCTTTTAAGCACTCTCCACAACTCCTCCCACTGCGCTTCAAACTTATCAACCTTCTGCCTTCTTGCGGCCGTTAAATTTGCCATCAAAGCTATATGTCTTAATCTATCTTTAAACTTCCCTATTGAAGGTGCTTCTCTCTGCTTCCATGCCGCTGCTATCGCATGGCACATAGACAGGCTACTATAAGACGCCCCCCCCCTTCCTCTTACTAGCCCCCCACCAAGATAACAAAAATATCCCGTGTGCCAAGTCCACTTCCATCCTTATGTTTTCCCGTATCCATTTCTGAATCCTTCCCCAATACACTTGTATTTTAACACATCCCCACCAAATGTGCCGAAAAGTGCCCACCTCCCCGCATTCCCTCCAACATGTTGGCACCACCCCCTGGAACATCCTGTGCAATCGTTCTGGTGTATAATACCATCTAAACATAATTTTATAGCAATTTTCTTTAATACTACTGGACCACAAGGCCCTCTTCATCTGAGCCCAGACCTGTTTACAATCTTCCTGACCCATTTTTACCCTAATTCTTTCTCCCACGCCCCATATATCTAAATTTCCCTTCACTTCCACTCCTTACTCCTTTGTGTAAGGCCGATATCAACCCCTTCGTACCCATTCTCCCAAACCAAATAGCTTCAATTGCTGACAACCCCCCCTCCAATCCCCCCTTCCCCCTCAACCCTCCCAGGAAAGACCTCACCTGCATGTAAGCATATCTATCCTTTCCCTCTAATCCATACACCTCCCTCACTTCCTCAAAGTCCATCACCTCATCCTCCTCCACCATTTGATAAAAGCATACTAGACCTTTCCTCGTCCAACTATCGTACCTTCCCCTTTCCCACCCCCTCCACGGGGATACCAATGAAAATGCACTTCCCCTTTCTTCATAATCGGGGCCCTAACTCCGTCCCACACCTCCATTACATGCCTCATAGCCGGAGAACCTATCCTCATCTCTTTCCTATCTTGCTTATGCACCCATAACCACGCCTCCACTCTTCCTCCCTTGATATACGTTTTTTCCAACTCCACTCACGGCTTATCCTCTCCCTGTCCCCTCCAACCCATTATATGGCGCACCTGAGCCACCCTGTAATAATCCCGAAAATTAGGCACCCCTAAGCCCCCCTCAGCGGGTGTCGCATACATTACTTCCCTAGCTATCCTTGGAGGCTTCCTTTTCCAGATATACTGAAAAACCTTCCCCTGCAACACCCCCTCCGGCACCTTTACTGGCAAAACCTGAAATAAATATAATATTCATGGAAGAATATTCATTTTAATCCCTGCTATTCGCCCCAGCCACGAGACCTCAAAACACATCCAGCTATCCAGATCCTTATAAATTTCCCCCAGCACTCTTGGATAATTAACCTGATACACATCCTCGTACCTCACCGGTATATGGACCTCCAAGTATTCCAGCGAGTGCTTAACCCATCTTACCGGATAATCCCTTTTAAGATGCATCTCCACCGCCTTGGAAACTGATACATTTAAAACCTCTGACTTATCTAAATTCAACCAAAACCCCAACACCCCTCCAAACCTATCTAACTCCCCCCATTATTTCGGGTAATACCACTTGCGGGTTGCAAATATATAATAGGATATCATCCGCATATAAAGAGATTTTATGTTCAAACCCCCCCCCCCCCTTCTAAGCTGTGCGCACGCACACACCTCGCCGAGCGAGCGCACATACTTTACAACAGAGCGCACAAAAATTATGGCTCTGATTCTGATAGAAAACACAGAAAAAGTTATGATTGTAATTACTAGAAACTTCCCGCTTCATTTAGTAATCGTCTATTTTCATTTAATTTGATTAAAATCAATGTGGTGTACATACTGTATTCTGACGTGTAGTCAAATTTTAAAGTATATAACTCCAAGTGTTGTTATGTGGCGCACAAAAATTTAACCTTCCTTCAAAAGCTGCACACAGCTGATATTTTATGCGCACACAGCCTACAGAAAATTAGAGGGAACATTGCCCCAAGGCCCTTTTTATATTATCAGCCATCTGTCTCCCCATGTCTGATCCCCCTTAATCAGGCCCGGTAACCACTTACCCAGTCTTCCTGCAAGCACCCTCGCTAAAATTTTTATAACATTAATCAGGAAAATGGGTCGGTATGACCCGCAATTCAGTGGATCCTTTCCCGGTTTTAACAAGATAGTAATTCCTGCCGTAATCATCCCAGGTGTCAATTCTCCCCCATCCTCTAACATACCATTAAACACCCTACCCATAACATCCCCAATTTCAGCAAAAACCTATTTATAGAAACTCCCTGGCAATCCATCCAACCCCGGCGCCTCCCGCCCCCCCAGCTCCTTAACCACCCTTCCCACCTCCTCTCCCGATATCTCCTCCTCCAACATCTCTCGGGCCTTCTCCTTTAATTTAGGTAACAGCACCCTGTCCAAATACCCTTGTATGTGTTCCTCCTCTATCCCCTCTTCCCCCTTATATAATTCCTGATAAAACTGCTCAAACCTGTTTCTAACCTCCTTTTCCCTCTAAGTACCTCCCTGTTATTCCCTTTAATTTGATATATCATTGTGGCACCCTTCCACCTCCTCAACTTTCGCGCAAGAAGTCTTCCTGCCTTATTTCCAAATTAATAATACACCTGCATCACATTATTCAAGTCAAATGCGATTTGGTCCACCTGTAGAGCTTGTAACTCCCCCCTCACCCGCTCCACCCCTTTCCTATCCCGCTCCGCACCTGACCTCCGATATGCCCTCTCCACCTCCAAGTCTCTAGTCAACACTTCCTCCTGGGCGCTTCTATCCTTTTTCAGCTTCGCTCCCCACATAATAAACCGCCCCAGACGTAGGCCTTTAAACATTCCCATAAGATTACATCCCTAACCTCCCCATTATCATTATTTATCAAATATTCTCTTATCGCCGCCGTGATATCCGCAACCTCTTTTCGCTTCAACAAGCTCTCATTCAACCTCCAAAATTTAGTTCCCAATTGCCGCTTACCCCTCACTTCCACCGTTATCGCACTATGATCTGACCACACTATCGGAACTATATCACCCTCCTGAACCTCCATCATCCATTCCCTATCCATCAAAATCATATCCAGCCTACTCCAACTCCCATGTGGCGCTGAAAAGAAAGTATACTCTCTCTGAGAAGGATGCTTAGCCCTCCATATATCCACCAAACTATGTTGATCCATCACTTGTTTTAACCTTTCCTATTCTTCTCTCCCCCATCCCTCCCTCTTGGGTATCTATCCAGTCCCTCTTGAAGAATGACATTAAAATCCCCCCCCCTATAAGAAGCTTCCCCTTCACTTCCCTCTCCAACATTTGGCCTATTGCCTTCCAAAAAGGCACTTGGGTACCATTCGGGCCATATAACGATACTATGGTAATATCATCCTCCCCCCAACTCCCCTTATACCCACCACCCTGCCTTCCCCATCACTAAAGCATTCCCGAATTGGTATCCCACTACCTTCCTTCACCAATATTGCCAACCCCCCCCCCTTCGCTCCATCTTTGCTACAAGCAAAAAATTGATCTGGAAACCTCTGATTTTTCAGTTTCCCAATATCCACCCTCCTCAGATGTGTTTCTTGTATTAATACCACCCCCCAATTATGCTTCTGAATCTCTCTAAATAATTGTCTCCTTTTATTTGGCAAATTTAACCCCTTGGCGTTAATCGAACCTATCTTCAACATCCCATGAGAAACTTATGCAGTGCCGCATAACTCATTATATTGTTGCATAAAGTAGACTATTTATTCATCGTGTCTCCTTGTTAAGGGACTGGTTATTTATACCCTATTTTACCTGTTATACCTGCTTAATGCATACCCAAGTTTAATTTTCCTGTTTAATGTATACCCAAGTTATTATACCTGTTTCACTGTAAGCACAAATCACGAAATTGAGATGTGCAACTCTTATGTTCATTGTAAACCGCACTGATGTCGAATAGCGCGGTATAAAAGAGACTGCAAATAAATAAATAAATAAATCCCCTTAAATATCTGCTTCCCCCCCTTACCCTCAACTTCCCACCGAAAGGCCAGTCCGCATCTACCCTCTCCTACTTCTTTCCCCCTCATCTGCATATCGCCCCTCCTCCCCTCCCTCCCCCTTCTCCACCCCCCACCCCTCCCCCTTCCCCAACCCCCACTTCTCCTCCCCCTCCACCCCTTCCGTGTGTGTCAAGTCCTATCCCATCATCCCCACCCTCTCCCATCCCGGGTGACCGAAACCTCTTTTTATCCTCTAAGGATCGTCCCCCATAATCCCCTTTAAATGTCCCCTCCCCTTTACCCCTCAATTGTCTTCTCTCTTCCCCCCTCCATCTCTCTCACCCGCCTCCAATACCGCCACTCCCTCTTTCCCTCCCTCCCCCCCCCTACCCACCATTTTTAAACATATTTCCCAAATATAACCACCCCATACCCATCCAACATTACTACACCCATAAGAACATAGATATGCCATACTGGGTCAGACCAAGGTCCATCAAGCCCAGTATTCTGTTTCCAACAGTGGCCAATCTAGGTCATATGTACCTAACAGTTTCCCCAAGGGACGCAGGTTCCACAATGCTTGTATTGGTTCAAGCATTGATATCCTGGGTCCCTTCTCAATAATGGTTTATGGACCTTTCCTCCAGGAACTTGTCCAAACCTTTTTTAAACCCAGCTACACTAACAGCCTTTACTAATCCTCCGGTAACAAATTCCAGAGTTTGATTACACGTTGAGTGAAAAAATATTTTCTTTTATTAGTCTTAAATAGTTTACCCTGTAGCTTCATTGCATGTCCCCTAGTCTTTCTATATTCTGATAAGGTAAACAATCTATATACGTTTACCCGTTCCACTCCGTTCATTAATTTATAGACTTCTATCATATCTCCCCTCAGCCGTCTCTTTTCCAGGTTAAAGAGCCCTAACCTTTTTAGCCTTTCTTCATAGGAGTATCCTTCCATCACCTTTACCATTTGGTGGCTCTTCTCTGAACCTTTTCTAAAATCGCTATATCCTTTTTAAGATACGGCAACCAGAATTGCACACAATATTCAAGGTGCGGTCTCACCATGGAACGATATAGAGGCATTATAATATCTTTTGTTTTATTTTCCATTCCTTTCCTTATCATACCTAGAATTCTATTTGCTCTCTTGGCCGCCGCTGCACACTGGGCCGAGGGTTTTAACATGGTATCCACAATGACACCTAAATCTTTTTCCTGGATGGTAGTTCCCAATGTGGAACCTTGCATCGTGTAAATGGAAATTACACTAACCTGGTAATTGTAGTTCCTGGAGGGTCCAGTTTAGTCCTCCAACATCGGGTAGTGCCCCTCCTCCTGCAGCCGGGAGACTGGACCAATCAAATCTTCTGTAGTATATATACAGCCGGAGCTCCCAGAAGTCCCCAGTGTACTAGTAACAAAGCATACTTAACGAAGCAACACATTAGATTAATATACAAAATGACCTAATTAAAGAACCATTTGTTCCCCCCCAAGGAATATCCAACCCCCTCCCCAAACGAGGAAGTCAGAACACTGCATTGCGCCGGCACCGACGCCTCAGGAATCAAAACACCGCTCCCCACCAGAAGTTCAGGAGCTGCCTGAACCCCCGAGACAGGGAAGAGCCTCTGCAAAAAACGCGGCTGCCACAGAGGGACCGAACGGCAAGAGGAACCGTCTTAATATCAACCGTTTGGAAAGGCGCGCCGCACCATATTAGCAGATAGTCGGGAGGGAAGGAGGACTAAACTGGACCCTCCAGGAACTACAATTACCAGGTTAGTGTAATTTCCATTTCCTGTTCGGTAATCCAGTTTAGTCCTCCAACATCGGGATGTAACAGAGCAGTTAAGACCGGGCGGGACCTTGCCATCCGGCGCGCAGAACCGCCGAACCAAAACAGGAATCCCGAGCCGCTGACACATCTAAGCGATAGTGTCTACTGAAAGCATGCAGAGACGACCAAGTGGCCGCCCTACAGATATCTGCCGGCGGAACCAGGCTATACTCCGCCCAAGAGGTCGCCTGAGCCCTAGTGGAATGAGCCCTCAGACCCTCCGGAACAGACCGCTGTTGCAACAGATACGCGGACGCGATCGCCTCCTTGAGCCATCTAGCAATGGAGGCTTTAGCTGCCGCTTCCCCTTTACGCGCACCCCCGAAGAGCACGAAAAGCCGGTCAGATTTCCGAAAAGACTCGGTAACCTTTAAATAACGATGGAGCGTACGACCCACATCGAGCCAGAGAAGACCTTTGTCCGTTGACCCGACAGATTGCGAAGAAAGCACTGGAAGAAACACTGCCTGATTCATGTGAAAGGGAGACACCACCTTTGGCAGAAAGGAAGGAACCGGACGGAGAACGATCCGATCCGCGGAAAAAAAACAAGAAAGGCTCTCGACAGGACAATGCATGCAGATCTGAAATGCGCCGTGCCGAACAGATGGCTACAAGAAAAACCGCCTTCAGCGTGAGATCTTTCAGAGACGCCCTGCGCAGGGGCTCAAAAGGTTCACGAACCAGGGCCCTCAGAACTAAATTCAAGTCCCAAGGAGGAACGAAAACTCTGCGGGAGGGCCGCAAATGAAAAACAGCCGTAAGGAAACGGCGTACATCCAGATAAGCCCCGAGCAGACGACCCAAAACCTTGCCGTGGTAACACGAGATAGCCGCCAGCTGGACTTTTAGGGAACTAGCCGCAAGGCCCTTATCGAAACCATCCTGAAGAAAACTTAAAACGACGGGCACGGAAACCGTCGCCGCCCGGACTCCCCGCCGGGAGCACCAGTCTTCAAAAATCCTCCAAATCCGAACGTAAGTAAGAGAAGTGGACGGTTTCCTCCTCGCCCGCAGAAGGGTAGAAATCACCGCGGGGGAGTAGCCCTTCCTTTTCAGCCGAGCCCTCTCAATGGCCAAACCGTAAGCGAGAATCGATCCACTTGGGGCATCCGCAAGGGACCCTGAAGAAGAAGATCCGATAGAGCGGGCAGGAGCCAAGGAACGCCGTCGCGCAACCAGACCAGATCGGCATACCAGGGCCTCCGGGGCCAATCCGGGGCCACCAGTAACACGCGACCCCGGTGGCTCTCGATACGTTGTACGACCCGGCCGATCAGAGCCCACGGAGGAAAGACATAAAGAAGACCGGACGTGGGCCACGGCTGAATGAGAGCGTCGAGCCCCTCGGACATGCGCTCCCTTCGCCTGCTGAAGAAGCGCCCTGTCTTGGCTGATTGAAAGGTTGCCATGAGATCCATGATGGGTGGACCCCACCGCCGGACGATTTGTGCGTAAACCTGTGGGTTTAGCTCCCATTCTCCGGGGTCCACCCGCACTCTGCTGAGAAAATCGGCCTGGACATTGTCTACGCCCACAATGTGAGCCGCCGAGATCGCTGGAAGGCGAGTTTGCACCCAGTTGAACAAGGCTGCCGCTTCTGCCTCCAGGGCCACGCTGCCGGTACCCCCTTGGCGATTGATGTAAGCTACAGTGGACGCATTGTCCGACAGGACTCTCACCGGCCGTCCGAGAACCAGGGTCTCCAGGTCCACCAGGGCTAGCCGGACTGCCCGCAATTCGAGATGGTTGATCGACCAAGAGGCCTCCAGGGGAGACCATTCCCCCTGAGCAAAGCGGAACTCGCAGTGAGCCCCCCAGCCGGTTAAGCTCGCATCCGACGTGAACGGAACCCACAGAGGAGGCTCCAAGGGAATCCCTCGCGACAGGTTCTCGGCGGAGAGCCACCACCGGAGGGATCGGCGAACCGTCTTTGGGCAAGGCAATCTCTTGTTCAACGAGTCGAACTGGTTGACCAACGTCGCAGAAGAGCACTCTGCAGCGGACGCATGTGGAAGCGCGCCCAAGGCACCACCTCCAAGGTCGCCGCCATCGTGCCGAGGAGCCGCAGGTACCACCACGCCGACGGAGCTGGCATCCCCCGGAAGAGACGGACCAGAGCCCGCAACGCCAGCACGCGCCGCTCCGGAAGGCACACCAAGCCCCTTGCTGTGTCGAAGCGGACTCCCAGATACTCGAGATCCTGTGTCGGAGACAGACAACTCTTGCATTCGTTCACCACCCATCCGAGGGACCGAAGGAGATCCACCACCCTGCTCGTGACTTGCACACACTCCCGACTGGACTTCGCTCGAATCAACCAGTCGTCGAGATATGGATGGACCAGGATGCCCTCCTTGCGCAACGCCGCCGCGACTACAGCCATTACCTTTGTGAAGGTGCGGGGAGCCGTGGCGAGTCCGAACGGCATGGCCCGGAATTGAAAATGGCCCCACGGGAGCGCAAAGCGGAGAAACCGTTGATGGGAGGGCCGGATGGGAATGTGTAAATAGGCCTCTGTAAGATCGAGGGATGTCAAAAATTCCCCTTGACGCACCGCTACGATGACTGACCGCAGGGTCTCCATGCGAAAGTGCGGTACTCTGAGAGCGCGATTCACGCCTTTGAGATCCAAGATCGGACGAAGGGAACCGCCCTTTTTGGGAACCACAAAATAGATGGAGTAGCGACCTGCGCCTCTTTCCAAAGGCGGGACCGGAACCACGGCCCCCAGAGAGAGAAGCCGATCCAGGGTCACGCGGATGTCCCGCGCCTTTTGAGCTCCCTTGCTGGGAGACAGAACAAACGAATCCGGAAGTGGGTGCGCAAACTCTAGGGCATAACCTTCCTCTATAATCTGCAGCACCCACCGATCTGACGTAATTTGGGCCCAAGAAGGAAGAAAGTCGCGCAAACGACCCCCGATGACCGGGTCTTCCTCTAGAGCCCGCCTCGTTTCATTGTGGCTTGCGATTAAAGGAAGAGGCCGAGGAAGAGGCGGCTCCGGAGAAGCCCCTTCCCGCTCCTCTGAAACCACGAAACCCTTGATGACGGGTTCCAAAACGGCCGCGCTGCGAAGTCCACAGCCGGGAAGAACGAAATCTGCGCGCATCCCGAAACTGGCCGCTATTAAGCTTAGGCTTATCCTCTGGAAGCCGACCACCCTTCGACTCACCGAGATCCTTCACCAACTTATCCAGAGCCTCACCAAATAACAACCTGCCCTTAAAGGGTAGTTTACTGAGGCGAGACTTGGAAGAACCGTCGGCCGCCCAATTGCGCAACCAGATGGACCGTCGTGCCGCTACCATGGAGGCCATGCTATTAGCTAGGGAGCGTATTAAATCATAACACAGATCCGCCAAGTAGGCCGATCCCGACTCCACGCGGGTAACGTCCAACAGCCCCTGTTGGTCCATACCGGACCCCGAGCGCAGGTGCTGCGACCATCGCAAACAAGCTCGAGCTACCCACGCCCCACATATAGAAGCTTGTAACGATAAGGCGTTGGTCTCGAAGGCTTGCTTCAACAAATTATCAACCTTTTTGTCCTGAACATCCCTCAGGGCCGCGGCCCCTTCAACCGGGATGGTGGTTTTCTTAGTCACTGCCGAAACGGCAGCATCCACCCGTGGAGACTTAAACAAGTCCCTGTCCTTGTCGGCAAGGGGGTAAAGACGATTCATGGTCCGAATCCCTTTCAAAGAGGATTCCGGTTGCTCCCATTCCGCATGGATCATCTGCTCATCTACTCGGTGCACAGGAAAAACTACCTGGGCATCCCTGACCGCCTGAATGAGGGGATCCTCGAGACCCTCCTCCTCCAGCGGCCGCACCGCAGAGAGGTTAAGTGCTTGGAGAGACTCCGTGACCAAAGGTACCAGCTCGTCCCTTCGAAACACCCGAATGATGCGAGCCTGATCTTCCGGTTCTGGAAGCTCTCCGTCTTCTAATTCCTCCGCCTCAATATCCGGATCCCCCTCAGCCTCGGAATCCGGGAGGCAAAGGGCGTCCTGATCCTGGTCCCCCAACCTGGGCCGCTTGACAGCGGGTTGGGAAGACCGCTGAACCCCCCCTGCGGAAGCTGGGGGAAGAGAGGCGGGCCAAGCCTCCGGCAAATGACCAGACCGGCTTAAGCAGAAAGCCTGATGCATGAGAAGAACAAAATCCGGGGAAAAGTCTATAGGCGACGCCACCATAGCCGCCTGCTGGAGCTCAGGGACCGACGTATTAGACGCCGGGCCCAGACCAGCAGGAAGGATGCTCGGTGAAGGGACCCTGTCCCCCGAAAGAGAAGGGTCCCCGGGCACATGCTGTTCCTTAATTTCAATAGGCAGCTCCAGTTCTGAAGAAACTGCCGCACAGCTCTTACAGATTCCAGAGTCAGTCATTGTACCTCTGCGGGAGCCACAAATTACACACTGAGGTTTGGCAGCCATGCCAAGGCCACCTGCCCTCAGGGAAAAATAAGGCAACAGGTAACGGGAAGCCCAACCCAATGGGACTAACCTTATTAAATTCCGCCCAGTATTAAATTTAAAAACTTTTTTTTTTTTTTTTTTTTTTTTTTTTTTACAGTAAACAAAATACTCCCCAGAATCCTAGGGATGCCCTGAGCAAAATCGCCAGCAAAAGAAACCCCAAAAACACCAGGGGAACCCGTGCGCAAGTGTTAAAAAGTGCCCTTAAAAAGCACACTTTAGAAATCCAAAATGGCCGCCGCACTTTTTCACCCGCGGTAAAAAACGGCGCGAAAATACAAAGGTACCCAAATAATATGGTAAAGAAAGAAAACGACCCTCTAATAAAGGGCAAGCGAAAAAAGGCAGGAAAAAGTGCAATTTGGAAGCCAGGGGAGCCGACAGAGCCTCTGCCCAAGCAAAGAACAGAGAGCTGAAAGCTTAAAACAAGGAAAATTCCTACCAGCTCTGGGAACAGCAAGGAACTCAGCCCACTTCTCCAAGTGACAGGCAATGTTGCAGCCGGTATGGCTCTTCCCCGAACAGCCTTGGGGAGAGCTCAACCCAGGCTTCAGAGATTCCCAGGCAGGAAGGCAGGAGCCTAAGGCAGGTCTGGCTTTCCCCAGAAAGTCCCCTGTGTCTTTTTTTTTTTTTTAAAGATACAGCTACCTAGCAAAGGAAATAGAACATAAAGGACCAGAAATAAGCCCCAAAAGAACTAACTAACTAGTGTTGCTCCTTCAAGTGTCACTTAGCGTGCCCAGCAGGGGCACAGAAGTCCTCCAGCTGCAGGGAGACTGGACACACTGGGAACTTCTGGGAGCTCCGGCTGTATATATACTACAGAAGATTTGATTGGTCCAGTCTCCCGGCTGCAGGAGGAGGGGCACTACCCGATGTTGGAGGACTAAACTGGATTACCGAACAGGAACCATAGTTTGGTTTGTTCTTCCCTAGGTGCATAACCTTGCACTTGTCCACATTAAATTTCATCTGCCATTTTGATGCCCAGTCTTCCAATATATCAAGATCCTCTTGCAATTTTCCACAATCTTCTTGGGTTTTAACAACTTTAAATAGTTTTGTCTCATCTGCAAATCTGATAACGAGTGAGGTTATTCCACTTTCCAGGTCATTCATGAATATGTCAAAAAGCAGCGGACCCAGCACAGATCCCTGGGGTACACCACTATTCACCGGGAAAATTGGCCATTTAGCCCTACCCTCTGCTTTCTATCTTTTAACCAGTTCCTGATCCACAATAGTACACTGCCTCCTATCCCATGACTCTCTAGTTTTGCCAAAAGTCTCTCATGAGGGACCTTGTCAAAGGCTTTCTGAACGTCCAGATACACAATATCAACCGACTCACCTTTGTCCACCTGATTATTCACTCCTTCAAAAAAACATAACAGATTAGTAAGACAAGATCTTCCTTGTCTAAAGCCATGTTGGCTGTCTCCCATTAGGTTGTGAGTATCTACATGCTGAGTAATTTTATTCTTTATGATGGTTTCTACCATTTTTCCTGGTACTGACATCAGGCTCACCGGTCTGTAGTTTCCCGGATCACTCCTGGAACCCTTTCTAAAAATTGGTGTTACATTGGCGATCCTCCAATCTCCAATCTTCCCTTTGCATACATTCCCCACCACCTCCCCCACCCCCCTTCACTTCAACCAACTGTAAACCCATGAGTCCAATGTCACTACGACCTTACGGGTCCTTTCTCCTTGTGCTCCTTTCGCCACATCCGCCTTGCCCAGGAGTTTTCAGGTGACCATCTCCTTTACTCCACTCTGCTGGTCTTGTGATAGTCTTTTTAACCTCTTCCCTTTCTCCAATACTCTCTGCTATTGCGACAATCCTTGTTTCTAGAGTCTTTGTTAGGCATCTCCCCCCTCTCTCTCTTGTGCCTGTGGTAAATGCTCGCATCCCAGCTCCTTCAATGCTGCCCATGCTTCTTCCGCTGTCTTCACCTTCTTGGATTTGCCATTCACCATCATCAGAAGGCCAAAGGGGAATAGCCACCTATATCTCCAGCCTTTACCTCTTAGAAACGCCGTCACATCCTTCAATCCTCTCCTCCTTTCCAGCGTCCCCCTAGACAAGTCATTAAATAATTCGACTTCACAGGACTCCCATGCTATGCGCCCATATTTCCTGGCCACCGCCAGCACACGTTCTTTAACTGGGAAGCTACTCATGCACACTATGATATCTCTTACTTGCTTTTCGTGGCGTGGGCCCAGGCTTCTGTGTGCCCTTTCAACCCCTATTGAGTCCATTTGTATTTCTTCATCCCCCTCCATCCTCAAAATGTGAAGGCACACACGTTTCACCACTTGCACACAATCTTTATATTTATCCACTTCCGGGATCCCTTTCAGCCCGAGATTGTTTCTTCGTGTTCTATCCTCCATTTTCTCCATCATTTCCTTGTGTCACCTTCAGCCTGGACTGCTCCTCCGCCAAATCTTGCAATTCGCCATCTTGGCTATCCACGTACTCTTCAATCCCTTCCACCCGCTGCCTCAGAGCAGACAGCTCCTACTGCAGCGTGCCCAGGGCCTCTTTCAAGTCATTTCTCAACTCTTTGATATCTTCTTGTATGTCGCGTTTAAACTCCAGCAGCCATATCTTTAACTCTGCTCCGTCCAGCGCCTGCACTCTTCTCCTCTGCGTCTTCCGCATGGCTCCCTTCAGCTTCACTCTCCACAGCTTCCTCCATACTTCTCAGTGTTGTCTCCTCGCAGCACGCATACGCCGACTGGAACCCCGCCAGTTTTTTCCAGGCAGACATGGCACAAACTGGGGCCCTTCGTCCGCCAACCGTCTCCTTGGGATGCAGCGTATTTTTCTCCTCTTCGATGGGAATCGGACGGAGCTTGGCTAAACAGCAGCCATAAGCTCTGTGACGTCACCGGAAGTTCCATCTACCACTCTTTGTGTAAAGAAATATTTCTGCATATCACTCCTGAGTCTATCCCCTATGTCCCCTCATAGCAGAGCTTGCTTTCAATCGAAAGAGACTCTCCTGCTGTGCATTTATGCCACGGAGGTATTTAAACATCTCTATCATCTGAACTGCAAGGGTATCAATAATGTTGACAACTGTAGTGAGATTTGAACCTGGCTTCCATGGTTCTCAGCCTAATACTGTAACCACTAGGATTCTCCTACATTCACTATTCTTCCCTCCCTCGCATCCTCAGTTTGGGGGTCACCTACATGTGGCTTTCCCAGGATAGGAGGATGTGCACATAATACCCACAAACCCTTTCCCACTGGGCAGGCTGAAGTTTGTATAACAGGCATCCTCTCTCATTACCAGTTCTGCGTTATAATGTTATCTGCCTGTTCCATTTATAAGAGTTAACTATTCCTTGTACACCTATTTCATGTAACGTTGAACTTTGTTCCCTGTGAACACACTGATCCTCGGAAATGCGTTATAATAATAATAAATAAAAATTACCCTCCTCTTGGCCACATCGTCTGTTGAGTATTCAGAAACAAAGTAGTGGAAAGAAATCAGTCATCGATATGAGCTATCTGTGAAAAGGCAGTGTGCTGTGACAGTGTCTACTATACACTATTCTAAACTGTGCTTCTAGACTCAATATCAACCATGCAAAGCAAAAGTGTAAGAGAAAGGCAAGGATTAAGCACCACCAGTGGCCAGTTGTGCAAACGTGCCCGGTACCTTTTACAAGCACCACATCCCCCGTTTCTTTTCATGAACAAGAGTCTTCACTGAAAAAAATCAAATGTGTTAACAAAGGGGTTTATTCTCAATTTCTTATTTTAGAGCTAAATTTATGTACAGAAATGAAAGATTTGCCTTGCAGTACCATTTCTCCTGCTAGGATTAGAGATCACAAGCCTGTGCTTGATGTGGACGAGTCTGCAGGAGAATGTCCTGGGCTGGGAGGGGCTCTCAGATATCTTTAATGACCTCTTCCAGCTCCTCCTTGGAAAACATGTGAAATAATTTCCCTGGTTCCACAGTGGCAAGCTGCAAGGAAACCAAAAAGAAGATTACGAGCTGCTGTTTTATCACTGAGATGTAACAGCAATTAGATGGCTTCATAAGAGGCAGATGGTGAAAAAGTCAGTGTCTGAAGAGGAGGCAGATACAAGAGGACACACAGAGCAACTGACAGCATGGGAAATGCTTCTTCCTTACACATCTTGCACAGAACGACGGAGAAAGACAGCAGCAGGCATGACAGCTGCATTTTCTCCGATGACTGATGTCCTGCCTCAGGGGGATCTCTTCCTCTCTCATCCAGCCAGTAACATGCTTTCCAACACCCAAAATAGCTTCCCTCTGACAAAAATAGCTTCTGGTGAAGTCTCTGCAGCTTCTTGGGGGAAGAGCTTTTGAAATTAGAGTTTAATCTCTGCCCATGACTTAACTAGCTTCGACTCTTCCACTTTCTGCTTCTTGACTGACGGGGGGGAGAATGGGGGGACAGGACAGTAATACCTCTGCCATATCTCCTTGCTCTCTACCAAGCACACAGACAATCCACATCTGGAGACACCGCAAGTGAAAACGCTCCACAATCCTCAGACACAGACAGACAAGGGAAATGGGGGGAGTGGGGCGGGGGGGGGGAGAACAGAATCAGCAGTACCTCAATGTTGGTTGCATTAAGCTTCTCCTCCATCACTTGCTTCAGGATGGTAAGAGAGGACTTGATGGCATCTCTTAGTGTCATTGACTAAAAAACAAACATGGGTTCAATGTGAGAGACACAAGCAGGTGTAATTGTAGACTCTGACCAGCTTCTTACTCGGAAAAACATCAAAGCAAAAAAAAAACAGCAAGGCAATTTCACTAGCCCGCCTCACAGTGAGGTGTATGTGGGGTCCTCACGCTCTCTCTGAGATTCGCTATCTGTGCAGGTCACCTCGTGCTGGAAGATACAAACATTTGAAAACTAAAATTTTCCCTCCCCTGACCTAACTTCAGCTTCCCAAAATTACCCTTTTATTCTCCACATGGAACAATTTTAGCTACAGATCTAGTTTACTCCTTGGATATTTCACCAGATCCTTCTGAAAACGGACCTCTCAATGACCACCCTCATAGTAAAACCAGAAAACCTTAGGGATCCACTCTGGGTTTTGCTGCTTCAGGACCTCCGCTACCTGCAGCAGTCCAGGAAGGGTCAACCTGCAACTATGGAGAGCAGGGTGCTTCAGGGCCTCTCCCTCTGCCACAGAAGGCACTGTTTTTGTTTGCCCAGGCACCTGGTACCATGAGACCAAGCGTATTAAGTTTTGGTGCTGTGCTACCCACATACTACCAAATACAGTTGTGTGCAATGAAAGGTCAGGGATTCAGTCAATGCACCAATTATGAGCACCCAGCTCACACCTTCCAATTTCCCCAGTTCATACTTCCCCCAAGCCCAAAGTCACCATGATAACCAGCAAGAGGAGGAGTTTCCTGCAGCTCTTTAAAATACAGTGGCAGAGGGAGGTGGGGGCAGAACTTTACCCACATCTCTGGAGCCTGCAGACTACAGCTAGTCTCCTTTTCCCTAGACTCTGCTGTAGCACCCACACACTCCCACTGCTCTTGGGCTCCTCTCTTTTGTTTCCCCAGTTGCTTTCTATACCACTCTCTCCTGCCCTTGGCGAGCAGCAGCACCTCTTCTCCTACAGCTTAGTCTGCTCAGGAGAACCAGCAGCAGTGTTCTGAAGTGGCTGAGGAAAAGGCAGGGAAGAGGCACTTAGAAACAGCCCTACAGCTGCTCTATACATCAATCACTTTGCAGCCCCATCTCTTGGGATTCACTGAATCCCTTGAAGGCACATACCAGTGATGCATGTAAAAGGAGCTTCCAATAGGACTGTGCCATCAGCCAGGCACTGCTTACTACATCGTTCTCCCATGTTCAACAGCTGCGCTTTATGAGTTATGAATAGTGAAATTAGGCCTTACCTGCTAATTTCCTTTCCTCAAGTCCCTGCAGTCCAGTCCAGACTCCTGGGTTATATCCCTCCTCCAGCAGATGAGAATTCCAGGCTTCTGTGATGTCACAGTATAAGGGAGCTGGCACTCTGCCCCTTAAGCCAGTATATTTGTAACAAAGCAGACTAACGAGACAACTATATATAGCTACCTATAGAACCAAAGAGAATTGGTAAAGGGAACCATCCCCTTAGAGGAGAAAGGCTCGACATCAGTTTCTGAACCCCCAACAGAGGAGAAATGACAAAATGAAGATGACCCAGACCACAGACTCCAAGCTGCGCTCCAGAAGATCCCAAAGACGGATTCTGAACTGGACTGGAGGGATTCAAGAAAACAAAAATTAACAGGTAAGGCCAAATTTCACCTTCCATATCATCCCTCCAAGCCAGTCCAGATTCCTGGGATGTAAAAGAGCAGTACTCAAGAGAAGGAGGAACCAGCGAGGTCAGCCTGCAGCACTTGCACTCCAAACCATTTTTCCCTCCATGCCTGAACGTCCAAGTGGTAGTGTCGCACAAACGTGTGCAAAGACAACCACATTGCCACCCTGCAAATATCCATTGGTGGAACCAAACCAAACTCCACCCTGGTAGAATGTGCCCACTAATCCCACTGGCAGCACAGCAGGTAGGCAGAAGCAATCACCTCCTTAATCCAACAGGCAATCAAGGCCTTTGAAGCCGATTCACCCTTACAAGGCCACCCAAACAGAACAAACAGTCAATCTGACTTCTGAAAAGACACCATGCACTTAAGATACCAAAGAAGTACCCTACACATATCCAGAAGGCACAAAACTTGATCCTCCAAACCTGAAAAAAGGACCACCGCCTGATTCACATAAAGAGATGACACCAAGGAGGACAGAATGGGACGCACCACCACCTTCTCCTTAGAAAGCATCAGAAATGGCTTCCTGCATGACAGCACCTGTAATTCTGAAATCCACCATGCGGAGTAGATAGCCCCCAAGAAAATCATCTTGCGGGAGAGATCTTTCAGCATCGCTGATCAAGTGTTTGAATGGAGCCTCCGTCAGGGCCAAGACGATCAGATTAAGATCTCATGACAGAATCATGGCCCGCACTGGCAGTCTCACCTGTTCCACCAGCTTTACAAAAACATGCCACATCCAGGAGCATCACCAAGGACACCCCTTGCACTTGCCCCCTGTAGCAGGCCAGTGCGGCCACTTGTACCCATAATGAATGGAGGGCAAAACCTTTTTCCACCCCGCCCTGCAAAAAGGCCAAAATTTCAGGAATCGACAGACAACGTTCGCAGTCCCCAATCCCCACAACAACTCTTGAAGACAAGCCACACTTGAATATATGAGAGGGAACACGCTTCTGAGCCTTCAACAGAGTGGCAATCACCTGCGAGGAGTAAGATGAAATTAGACTTACCTGCTAATTGTTGTTCCTTTAGGATCTCCAGGCTAGTCCTGAAACATTGGGGTCTTGCTGCTCCAGCAGCCTTGGAGACTGAGAAAACGTCACTTCTCTTGATGTCACCAGTATAAGTACCTTGGATCCGCCTCCAGAGATCAGTAACCTAGTGACAAAGCAACTCACCAGAGCAACAATTAAGTAGATATGATATCAACAACCAATTACAAACTATGAAAACTGAGTCGGTGCGAAACACCGTTCCGCAAGTGCTGAGATCCCCATTGATCAATAGAAAGAAAAGAACAGAATAGCCAGATGCACAGACATCCCCCAGAAACTCCCCGTAATGGATTCCTCTCGGGAAATGGCCCCCCGAGCTGCTTACCTGTTATTCCAGTACTGCTTCAGGCGCAAATCGAAGAAAAAATCCGGGAGGGATACAGGACTAGCCTGGAGATCCTAAAGGAACAACAATTAGCAGGTAAGTCTAATTTCATCTTCCTTAGCGTCTCTCCAGGCTAGTCCTGAAACATTGGGGATGTAACAGAGCAGTGCCCAGAATCAACGGGAGGGACCAACCAACCCCGCCTGAAGCACCGACACCCCAAAACAGGCATCCTCCTGCGCTTGCAAATCAAGCCGATAATGCCGTATAAAGGAATTTATTTATTATTTATTTATTACATTCTCTTATATACCGCGCTATTCTGCATCAGTGCGGTTTACATTGAACAAACTGATATTACATTGAACAGGGCATTATAACTTGGAGATAACTATTTTACAGGGAACATGGGCTATGGAGGGTTAAGTGGCTTGCCCAAGACCACAAGGAGCACCTGTGGGACTAGAAACCCCAGTCCTTCCGGCCCAAGGTTGCTGTCCTCTAGTGGGATTTGAACCCCCGACCTTCTGGCCTGAAGTACCTTGCCCCAACCACTAGGCCACTCCTCCACTCCTGCAAATGCAAAGAAGACCAAGTAGCTGCCCGACAAATGTCAGCCGCCGGAACCAAACTATGCTCCGCCCAAGAGGTAGCCTGCGCCCTAGTGGAATGTGCGCGCAAACCCATCGGAACGGGCCGTTTCTTCAAAAGATAAGCGGACGCAATCGCCTCTTTCAACCACCTCGCAATAGAGGCCTTCGACGCTGCCTGACCCTTGTTAGGACCCCAAAACAGCACAAACAACCTATCCGAATGACGGAACGAGGCGGTGACCTTCAAATACATCTTCAACGCTCTTTTTATATCCAACTTATGTAATCGCGGAATAGCGGAGTCCTCCCCGCCGCCAACAAACACCGGCAGAGAGACCACCTGATTCATATGAAATGGCGACACCACTTTAGGCAGAAAGGACGGCAAGGTCCGTAACACTACCTTGGACTCACCAAAAACCAAAAAAGGTTCCTTGCAGGATAAAGCCTGTAACTCCGAAATACGCCGAGCAGAGGCAATCGCCACCAGAAAAACCACCTTCAAGGTCAAATCCTTCAAAGACGCCCCCGACAAAGGCTCAAACGGCGCTCGCACCAACACGTCCAAAACCAAATGGAGGTCCCACCGCGGGACTACCTGCCGACGGGGCAGACGCAAAAGCACTACCGCCCTCAAAAAACGTTTGACATCCGGGTGTGCGCTAAGCGCCTGGCCACCAATCTTCCCTCGGTAGCAAGCCAAAGCAGCCAACTGCACCTTCAGAGAGGCTGCCGCCAAGCCTTTGTCATAACCATCCTGCAAAAACGCCAGTATCTGCGGAATGGAAGCCCGCAAAGGGAAAACCTTGTGGACCTCACACCATGCCTCAAAAACGCGCCACACACGCACATACGCCAGAGACACAGACCTTCTGCGAGCTTTCAGCAAAGTCGAAACTACCGCCGCCGAATATCCTCTCGCTAACAACCGCGCCCTTTCAATAGCCAAGCCATAAGCGAGAACCGATCCACCTGAGGCATACACAGAGGACCCTGCTGCAGCAGGTCCCTCCGAACCGGAAGCCGCCAAGGGTCGTCCGCCAGAAGCCGGATCAGATCTGCATACCACGGCCTCCGCGGCCAATCCGGCTCGATCAAAAGCACAGGCCCCCTGTGGAGCTCGATACGCTGCAGGACTCGGCCGATTAAGACCCATGGCGGGAACACGTAGAGCAGACGTCCCTCCGGCCACGGCTGAATCAAGGCATCCAGGCCCTCCGACATCCTTTCTCGCCTTCTGCTGAAGAACCAACTGGCCCGTGCGGTGTGAAAGGTTGCCATGAGATCCATGACGGGAACGCCCCACCGCCGAACCAACATTTCGAACACCTGGGGATGAAGGGCCCATTCCCCCGGATCCACTCGCACCCGACTGAGGAAATCGGCCTCCACATTTTCCACTCCTGCGACATGCGCCGCTGACAGCGCAAACAGATACCTCTCGGCCCACACAAACTGGGCCGCCTCGCCTTCCAGCGCGGAACTGCCGGTCCCCCCTTGCCGATTGATATAGGCCACGGCCGTCGCGTTGTCGGAGAATACCCTCACAGCCTTCCCGCGCAGGCACCCCCGGAATGCCCGAAGCGCCAGCACCACCGCTCGCAACTCCAACCGGTTGATGGACCACTCCCCTTGAGCGAACGCGCCCTGGACATGCGCTCCCCAACCGGACAAGCTGGCATCAGTCGTTAGGGGGACCCACTCCGGCACCTCCAACGGCATCCCGTTCTCCGACGACTCCGCCCGTAACCACCATATCAGAGAGAGGAGAGTCTCCGGCTGACAGAGCAAACGCCGGGTCTAGACTGTTGTTCTGATGGGACCAACGTCGAAGCAACGCTCTCTGTAGCAGCTGCATGTGCGCCCTCGCCCAGGGCACCACCTCTATCATCGCCGCCATGGTGCCCAACACTTGAAGGTATTGCCAGGCCGTCGGACACGGCCTGCGGAGAAACTTGCGCAGCAGCCGCCGGAGACCCTGCGCTCGGCCTTGCGGAAGAAACACCTGCCCCGCCGCCGTGTTGAACCGCGCTCCGAGATACTTTAGGGACTGAGAAGGCGTCAACCTGCTCTTGGCCCGATTGACCACCCAACCGAGACTTTCCAGGAACGCCACCACTGTGCCCGTGGCCGATTCGCTCTCCTCCCTGGACTTTGCCCAAATCAGCCAATCGTCCAGGTAAGGATGTACCAGAATACCTTGCTGTCTCAACGCCGCGGCCACCACCACCATCATCTTGGTGAACACCCGTGGCGCCGTCGCCAAGCCAAAAGGCAATGCCTGGAATTGAAAGTGTCCCATCGGGAGCGCGAACCGCAGAAACCTTTGATGGTCCGGACGAATGGGAATGTGCAAATACGCTTCTGACAAATCGAGCGACGTCAGAAACTCGCCCCTGCGCACTGCGACGATGACCGACCGCAAGGTCTCCATCCGAAAATGAGACACGCGGAGACAGCGATTCACGCTTTTGAGATCCAAAATCGGCCGAAGGTTGCCTTCTTTTTTCGGCACCACAAAATAGAGTAACGACCGGAGCCGCATTGGTCTGCAGGAACGGGCACCACCGCTTCGAGGGACAACAGGCGGTCCAGCGTCTCCCGCACCACCGCGTACTTGAAGGGCGCCTTGCACGGGGACATCACAAAAAACGCTGCCACGGACCGCTGTAGCTCCAAAGCATAGCCCTCGCGGATGACCTCCAGTACCCACTGATCGGACGTGATTCGGGCCCAGGCAGGGTAAAAGCGCCGCAGGCGCCCCCCGATCGGCTCCTGCCCGGCCTGGACCCCCCTGGCATCATTGTGACTTTCGGGAGTTGGAGGCAGAGGAAGACGCAAAACCCCTGCTTGCCCCTCGAAAACCCCGAAATCCTCGGCTACGAAAGGGAAACCGACCCCTAGGAGTCTGACCAAACCCCGGGAACGAAAACGGCGAAACTCCCGTTGCGGACCTTTGGCCGGTGGACCCGCTCGACCTTGCCGCTGCTTATCTTCAGGGAGCCGACCGCCCTTCGACTCCCCCAAATCCTTCACCAGTTTGTCCAAGTCATCACCAAAGAGCAGCTTCCCCTGAAACGGTAGCTTACTAAGCCTAGACTTCGAAGAGGAATCCGCTGACCAATTCCGCAACCACAAAGATCGTCGGGCCGCCACAGCGGACGCCATGCTATTGGACAAACCACGAACGAGATCATAATGGATATCCGCTAGATAAGCGGCCCCCGTCTCCAACCTGGTCACCTCTGTCGCCACGTCCACCACCGGCCCCTCTCGCAGCCCCTGGGCCCACCGTAAACACGCCCTGGCTACCCAAGCGCCACAAATGGACGCCTGGAGGGACAGCGCATTAACATCAAAAACTAGCTTCAATAAGGTGTCCAATTTCCGGTCCGGTGCATCTTTCAACGCTGCACTGCCTTCAACCGGAATAGTAGTCTTCTTCGTCACTGCAGACACCGCAGCATCCACCTTAGGAGACTTTAATAACTCCCGATCCTGCTCAGCCAAAGGATAAAGGCGGGATATCACCCGGGAGCCCCTCAGAGCCGACTCCGGCATATCCCACTCACCTTGTATCATCTCCTTAAACACTGTGCATAGGAAAAACCTTCTGCGGCTTCCGAAAAGCGAGCAACAAGGGATCCTCCACTTCCGATTCTTCCGGCTGCCCCACAGTGGGCATGTTAAGCGCCTTAAGCGTCTCGGAAATGAGCGCCGGCAACTCTTCTCTCGAAAAAGCCGAACAACCCGGGCCTGGTCCTCCTGCTCGGGAAGCTCCCCCTCTTCCAAGTCCTCATCCATCTCCAAATCCTGCCCTAGGTCTTGCCCTAGGTCTCCCAAATCCACGGACTCAGAGGACACAGACCGACCAGACGGTTCCCTACCAGGCCGCAGCCTCTTCGCCGGACTGCCGGATCCCCCGAGGTCCAGCGAAGGACCCGGGCACTTCACCCCCAGACCCTTCTCTTGCGTAGGGGAGGGAGAAGCCTGCGCCCCAGCCAGCACCTGTTGCAGGAGGGACACGAAGTGAGGGGAAAAGATGGCCTCCAACCCCCCCGGGACCGGCCCCTGCGAGACCTGTTTGCCCGGGGCGGGCGAGGGCTCAGCCACTGGCTCCTGGGAAGAGTCCTCCAGGCCCTTCTGCTCCGCAAGGCCCGAGGACCCCTCCATGGGATCGTCGGCACTGTCAGACCGACCGTGCTCCATGGAGACTGCTTCCCTGCAACAAATGCGGGAGACACCCGTCTCAGATACAGCCCCTCGCTTAGAACCACAAATGAGACAGAGGAATTTGGAGGGCATGCCTACAGAAGCAGGAGAAAGGCCCACTGCCCTCCCCAGCTCCCGAAGTCTAACTGCCCACCGCTGAAGCCCTAGCAGTGACAACGGAGGCTTTAGGTGATTATGCCAGTGATTATGCCAGTTCAGAGAAATTTTTTTTTTTTGCTTGTAACGGGACCCCCAAACCGCCCCTACCCACAAACTAAAAAGCCCGCAAGGAAACGAGGCTCCCCTGCCGAAATACCGCCAAAAAGAAAAGGACTGCCGTTGCTGCTAAAAGCTTTCCCGCACGCGCGCGAGTACTGCAGCGCGCGGCCTACCGCCGGCTCACCACGCGGCTCTGGGCCTGGTATCGCCGAAAATTCGATGACCCCGGCCCCTTACCTCAAAACAGCCTCCGCAAATGTGGGGAACTAGCATCCAGCGCCCAGGCTCCGCTCCGATTCTTGCCTTCCACAGTGCCTTTGCAGCTTTGCCGGCAGGAACTTCGGCAGTCTGACAGACACTGGAATCGCTGTCCAGCCCCTCGTCCACTCCAGTTCCTCACCCCAAAGAGCGGGTTCGGGAACCGAAGGAAAACAGCCACTCTGGCCTCCGGGCTGCTCCAAAAAACGAGGCAGGCAGAGCTCCCAACCCAACAGGGGGGGGGGGGGGGAGAGACAGAGAGGCAGGAAAAGAAAAGAAAGAGCTGACAGCTAGCAATAAGCAACTCAGCACAGCTACAGCCCAAAAGCAAACAACCCCAAACCAGGGCACCTAAATTTGGAAAAAATAAAAATACCCAGCACTTAATTGCTCCTCAAAGTGAGCCCAACCTGGGGCTCACCAGACCTCCAAGCTGCTTGGAGACTGAGAAATACTGATCTCTGGAGGCAGATCCAAGGTACTTATACTGGTGACATCAAGAGAAGTGACGTTTTCTCAGTCTCCAAGGCTGCTGGAGGAGGAGCAAGACCCCAATGTTTCAGGACTAGCCTGGAGAGACGCTAAGGAACCTCTCTTCCTCAGTCAAGCACTCTCAAGAGCCAGGCCATAAGCAAGAACCAGTCCACTTAAGGCATGAGTATCAGGTCCCGAGACAGAAAGTTGGTCCATACTGGAAGACGCCGCAAGACCCCTGACAAGCAAAGCAGATCTACATACCATAGCCTCCAAGGTCAATCCGGCACCACCAGTGCTACCTGTCCCAGATAAGCCTCCATCCTCTGCACCAAATGCCCTATCAGAGGCCACAGAGGGAACACAGAACAGACCGACCGACAGCCATGGTTGTGCCAAGGAGGTCAAGGCCCTCTGACATCTTTTCTCACCAACTGAAAAACTGGTTCACCTTCACATTGGTGGCCAGCACCATGAGGTCCATCACCGATGTCCCCCACCAAGGATTATCTGGCGAAACATGGACTCCCCTAGAGGCTATTCCCCTGGATCTAACCATTAGCAATTGAGGTAATCAGCCTGCACATTTCCTTTTCCAACAGTGTGTGCTGTAGACGCCAGGAGATTCAGCTCTGCCCAGTGAAAGAGCAACACGATCTCCTCTGCCAAGGCTGCACTCTCCATTCCTCCTTGGTGACTGATGTATGCCACCATCATTGTGTTGTCCAAGAAAATGTGTATCGCCTTCTTGTGCACCAGCAGCAGGAAAGCCTGAAGCACACCACCCGCATCTCCAAGCGATTGATGGACCAGTGGCTCTGTTCTGGTAACCAACAGCCCTGTGCCACTTGCAAAAGACAGTGGGCTCCCCAACCTGAGAGACTGGCATCTGTGGTCACCATAAGAACATAAGATATGCCATACTGGGTCAGACCAAGGTCCATCAAGCCCAGTATTCTGTTTCCAACAGTGGCCAATCTAGGTCATATGTACCTAGCAGTTTCCCCAAGGGACACAGGTTCCACAATGCTTGTATTGGTTCAAGCATTGATATCCTGGGTCCCTTCTTAATAATGGTTTATGGACCTTTCCTCCAGGAACTTGTCCAAACCTTTTTTAAACCCAGCTACACTAACAGCCTTTACTACATCCTCCGGTAACAAATTCCAGAGTTTGATTACACGTTGAGTGAAAAAATATTTTCTTTTATTAGTCTTAAATAGTTTACCCTGTAGCTTCATTGCATGTCCCCTAGTCTTTCTATATTCTGATAAGGTAAACAATCGATCTACGTTTACCCGTTCCACTCCGTTCATTAATTTATAGACTTCTATCATATCTCCCCTCAGCCGTCTCTTTTCCAGGTTAAAAGCCCTAACCTTTTTAGCCTTTCTTCATAGGAGTATCCTTCCATCCCCTTTACCATTTTGGTGGCTTTTCTCTGAACCTTTTCTAAAATCGCTATATCCTTTTTAAGATACGGCGACCAGAACTGCACACAATATTCAAGGTGCGGTCTCCCATGGAACGATACAGAGGCATTATAATATCTTTTGTTTTATTTTCCATTCCTTTCCTTATCATACCTAGCATTCTATTTGCTCTCTTCGCCGCCACTGCACACTGGGCCGAGGGTTTTAACATGGTATCCACAATGACGCCTAAATCTTTTTCCTGGGTGGTGGTTCCTAATGTAGAACCTTGCATCATGTAATCATAGTGTGGGTTGTTCTTCCCTAGGTGCATAACCTTGCACTTGTCCACATTAAATTTCATCTGCCATTTTGATGCACAGTCTTCCAATTTATCAAGATCCTCTCGCAATTTTCCACAATCCTCTTGGGTTTTAACAACTTTAAATAGTTTTGTCTCATCTGCAAATTTGATAAGGCTCCTCCTCTTCCCCTCCCACTGCCCTTCCCTGTGGTGTTCCTCAGGGTTCTGTTCTTGCCCCTCTTCTGTTTAACGTCTTTCTGGCCCCCCTTGCTCTCCTCGTCCAGCAACATAGTATCTCCGCCCACTATTACGCCGATGATATCATTCTCCTTCACCATACGGACCCTTCTGCCCCAGATCTTGCCCCCCTCAACTCTTGCCTGTCTTCAGTCTCTGCCTGGTTTTCTTCCCACTTGCTGCATATCAACTCCTAAGTCTTTTGCCATTTGGTTTACCTCTGGTGCCCCGATCCCCTCCCTTTGCCCCCCATCTTGTCCAGTGCCCCCTTACCAGTAGTCTCGTCCCTGCGATACCTCGGAGTCACCCTAGACTCCGCCCTCTCTTTTAAAGATCATATTTCCTCCGTTGTACAGCGGTCCTTCTGCACCTTGCGTCAACTCCGTGCCATCCGTCCCTTCATATCAGCTCCCTCCCTATCTACCCTGCTACTGTCCCTGGTCGTCTCCCGCTTAGACTACTGCAATGTAGTTCTAGCCGGTCTCCCCCAAACACAACTGCGTAGATTACAACTTGTCCATCAAGCTGCTGCACGCCTCCTCACCGATGCCTCCCGTTTTGACCACATCACTCCCATCCTGATCCACTTACACTGGCTTCCCCTTCCTTACCGCATTCAGTTCAAAATTCTTATCTCTGTACACAGGACTATCCATACCAGGGTTCCTCTCTATCTTGCCAGTCTCATACATCTCCACTCATCATATCGTTCCCTCAGATCAGTTCACCTGAATCGCATGTCCCTCCCCTCCCCCTCACAGGCTCACCTCGAGTCCACCCGCTCCTCAGCATTTTTCTTTTTGGGTCCAAAACTTTGGAATTCGCTCCCCGTCGCCCTCCGCCTGGAACCATCGTACAAGACTTTTAAGTCCAGGTTAAAGACCCACCTCTTTTGCACCGCTTTCGGTCTCCCCCCCCCCCACCTGCCTCCCTCTCCCCCCCACCACGATAGTCCCGAATGTATTTGTTGTTACCTGACTCTGTTTCATTTTCCGATGTACTATCTACGGCTTCCTCTTTCTCCTCCTGTCCTGTTCTCTATACAATGGCGTTCCTTTCTGTTTCCGCAGCTTGTATTTTCATTATTGTACACCGCTCTGATGCCACCGGTAAAGAGCGGTATATTAAATCCGCAAATAAAGATAAAGATAACCTCACTCGTTATTCCACTTTCCAGGTCATTTATGAATATGTCAAAAAGCAGCGGACCCAGCACAGATCCCTGGGGTACACCACTATTCACCTTTCTCCATTGGGAAAATTGGCCATTTAGCCCTACCCTCTGCTTTCTATCTTTTAACCAGTTCCTGATCCACAAGATTACTAATAGCAGGTCTGCAATCTCATATTTCAGTTCTTTCAACACCCTTGGATGTATACCATCCGGCCCAGGTGATTTGCTACTCTTCAGTTTATCTAATAGTTGTAATACATCTTCCCGATGTATCAATATTTCCTTCAATTCTTCCACACCTTTAAATACCACTTCAGTCATAGGTAGCATCCCTACATCTTCCTCAGTAAAGACTGAAGCAAAGAATTAATAACACTTATTAAAAGAGGGCTGCTACACAGTACCCTGTCTTGTGCTGATGAGGTAAGCTATATTCTGATTTGATTTAAATTATAGCTCTTAGCTGCTGCAAGGTTCTAACTTCTTATGAAATTTAAACTACAAGCTCTCTGCTGAGTTCTAAATTTAACCAGAAAGCTCTCTTCTGTGTTTTACATTTAAGCTAAAAGTACTTTGCTGATGCTAGGCCCTGAGTGACAATTAAATGTAAACTACAAGCTCTCTGCTGGGTTCCAAATGTATTACAAAACAAAGAAATCACCCAGCTCAAGGCAGAGAAATACCAAAGCACAAAAATAACCCAAGCTTCAAACCTCCGTGTGTAACATTAAAACCCAAAAATGCAATTCTTTTTCATTTTCTTTTTGTCGGAAAAGCCAGTCAGAGGATACAGGAACTGTCACCCGTCCCCCACCACGGTCATTCCATTTTAATCATTAAATGCTTGAAAACACTTCACAGCGTTACTTATCTTGCTTGACTTCAGCCAATGAGGAATTCAAAAGACACAACGTGCCACGTTTCGAGCCCTCCAACAATCACTGGCTCTGCATCAGGTGGAAAATCAGAATCCCGTAAAAATGGCTTTTTCTTCGATGAACACAACGGTCCGGTTTTAAGAGATGGCGTGTGACGTCAGACGCACGTAGAGTACGTGCGTCTGACGTCACACGCCATCTCTTAAAACCGGACCGTTGTGTTCATCGAAGAAAAAGCCATTTTTACGGGATTCTGATTTTCCACCTGATGCAGAGCCAGTGATTGTTGGAGGGCTCGAAACGTGGCACGTTGTGTCTTTTGAATTCCTCATTGGCTGAAGTCAAGCAAGATAAGTAACGCTGTGAAGTGTTTTCAAGCATTTAATGATTAAAATGGAATGACCGTGGTGGGGGACGGGTGACAGTTCCTGTATCCTCTGATCGGCTTTTCCGACAAAAAGAAAATGAAAAAGAATTGCATTTTTGGGTTTTAATGTTACACACGGAGGTTTGAAGCTTGGGTTATTTTTGTGCTTTGGGTTCCAAATGTAACCAGAAAGCTCTCTTCTGTGTTTTAAATTTAAGCTAAAAGTACTTTGCTGTTACTAGGCCCTGAGTGACTATTAAATTTAAACTACAAGCTCTCTGCTGGGTATGAAATGTAACCAGAAAGTTCTCCTCTGTTTTATATTTAAACTTAAACTGCTGCTACTAGGCCCTGACTGATTTAACAAAAAATAGTGGGTTCACAGATTAATTAGCTTTAATACAAAGAATTCCTTTTAGAAAATTACCAGAAGTATATACTCACAGTTGCAGATCTCTCTCCAGAAGTAACACTCCCTTTTTCTAGTCCTTCAAGACAGAGGATCACAGAGCTCTGGTTGAGCTATTTATGCCTGTACTGCTGCCATCCAGTCTGGCGGTTCCAGCAGCATGCCCACAAATAGCTTGCTGGGATCCGAATTACCAGTCCAGGCTAGCCCTCAACTCCTGCAGGTGTACCAGTCTTAGGAAAGTGGGTGCACCTGAAGCGACCACCTTGCCAACAGGGAACTCTGCAGGGGCTGCATGGCACCAGATCCAATGTCACCGCCATAGACCCCAGGATCTGAATATACGACCAGGCATTTAGTACCTGCTGACCCAAACACCTCAGAATTTGCTCCTTCATTTTTCGTGCCCAATCCTGCAACAAACACACCCAACCAACTCCCATGTCGAATCAAGCGTCTAGGTAGGTGAGCTCCCGAGATGGTACCAGATTACTCTTGGCTGGATTGACTACCCATCCGAGGTACTGCAATACCTCCAGTACCCATCAAGTACCTGCAAGACTATCCTCCAGTGACTTCACACGTATCAACCAGTCATCCAGGTAGGGGTGCACCAACACCCCCTTGTGGCACAGAGCCACTGCGATGACCACCATCATGATCTTTGTAAAAGGTCCGTAGAACCGTCATAAGGCCAAAATGAAGGGCTTGAAACTGAAAATGGCCCATTGGGAATGCAAACCACAGAAAACGCAGATGTTCTGCCTGGATGGGAACATGCAGATGGACCTCACGAAGGCCTAACACCATCAAGAACTCACCTTTTCACACCACAACAGTGATGGACCTCAGTGTTACATGTGAAAATGAGGCATCCCCCAACTCTCGGTTGACATACTTGAGATCAAGAATGGGCCAAAAGGACCCTTCATTTTTGGGGACCACGGAGTATATAAATTGAGTACTGATCTAGTCCTAACTGGTCTGTAGGGACCAGCACCACAGCCTCCAGCCCCAAGAGCCTCTCTAAAGTCTCTTGTATGGCCTGCCATTTGGCAGGGGCTTTGCAAGGCAACAACAAACGCATCAGCCAAAGGTCGCACAAACTACAGAGCATAGCCTTCGCAGATTACTTCAGACCAATGGGTGCTGGAGGTTATGTGGACCCAGATGGAATAAAACTGATAGAGTCTTCTGCCAATTGGCACCAGTCTCGCCTGAGCTCTGCTGATCTCAGAGCCAATACCGGCTCCCACAAAGAAGCCTCTTCTGGTACCTCGGCCGCCCCTAAAGGACTGCCCCCTGGAGTCAAAGCGCTCTTGCTGGTAGGGAGCAGACCAAACTGGCTCTGAATCGACAAAAAATGTTTTCAATTGTCCTCTAGTTAAGTAGGCTCTCTTAGGCTTATCTTCCCCCAAGTCTTTGACCAGCTTTTCCCCAAACAGGAGCTTCCCTTTAAATTGAAGCCTTACTAAGGCAGGTTTTCAGTGAAACATCCGCTGCCCAGTTACCCAACCACAGAAGACACCGAGCCGCCACCAACGATTCTATGCTGTTGGTCTTAGAAAGCGTCCACTAGGTATGCTGCTCCGGATTCCAGCTTAGCCACCTCCGGCAATGGCTGCTGGCCTTGTCCACCTGCCTCAGGTAGTCTCTGAAACTAATGCAAACAGGCCCTGGCAACATAGGCCTCGCACACTGATGCCTGAAGTGCCAAGGCATTCGCCTAAAAGGCCTGCTTCAGCAGCATTTCCAACTTCTTATCTTGCACATCCTTGAGTGCCATCTCTTCAAAGGGGATTGTGATCTTCTTGGTTCCCGCCAAGACCAAGGCAACCACCCTAGGCACCTTAAGGAGTTTTCTCCACTGCTGGAATTGGATACAAGCAGGCCATCACCCGCCCGCCCCGCAAACCTGTCTCAGGAACCTCCCATTCCAGCTCCATCATCTGTTTAAGTGTCCTGTGCACCAGGAAAGCACAGTTACTTACCTGTAACAGGTGATCTCTGGGAACAGCAGGAATAAGTCTTCACATATGGGTACGTCGGTACCGACAGAGCCTGCGCGGGAACGCTCCCCAGCGTCCAATCAGAAAGCTTTTGGGAGCATCCCTCAGCGCCTGCGTGCTGCCTTCCCGCCTTTCCAACTGTCTCTCCTCAGTTGAGTTTCATAGCTGAGACAAAGAGAGAGAAAGAGGAAAGGAAAGATAGATATAGAAATACAACTCCTAGGGGAGGTGGGTGGGTTGTGAAGACTTATTCCTGCTGTTCCCAGAGCTCACCTGTTACAGGTAAGTAACTGTGCTATCTCCAGGAACAAGCAGGAATGAGTCTTCACATAGGGGGACTCCCAAGCTAAGATGCCTGGAGCCCTAACATGTTGAAGATTGAAAACATGCTACACCTCATATGGCCAGGCATCCTAAGGATGGAGGGCAGGAGTTGAAAAGAAAGGAGCTGCAGAAAAAACAGCTAACCTAAGAAAGGACTACCCACAAGGAGTCCTTGTATGTATGATCATTATCAAAAGATATATTGAAATGAACAATCACCATAATATTGAAATGAACAATCACCATATGACGCTCACCTACTGGATTGCAGGAAGTAGAGAGGCTGATGGAGTCTACTGGGGATCCAGTAGAATAATGTTCAAGGTGACCTCACTGGAGTGAAGGTGGAGGTCAACATCTGGAAGTGAGAGGTGACCTCAGGATTCAATTGGGGTAGCACAAGCACGGCAGGTCTTCAGTGGGAAGCTTCATGGAAAGCTGAAAACTCTTTTGGCTACAGAAGTATTCAGAGGTAGGAGCAAAAGAGGAAGACTGACCGATCTGGACAAATAGACCTAGTCCTTGAGGGAGGAAAGGGTATGAGAAGAACCCCATACTCCCAAGAAAGGACAGATGTTTGAGGAATTGAATCTGAAATCCACTGAAGATCCACCATGTCTTTCCTAACTGGTGAGAGGTAGGAAGACATTGGGGCATGGAGCTTCAGGGATACGTAAACCTAGGATACGGTAGGGCTGTCAGTTCCACAGCAGAGGTTGTGTGCAAAATATCCGAAACATACTGTGGAACAGTATGAAGCTGTGCAAGCCCACTGTCAGAAACATACAGGAAGGTAAAACCTTCATGAGCATAGACAGTTAGAGAGATAAGTATGGAAATATATATCTACCTATAATAAGTATCTGGACAGATACACACACATATCTATATACCTATATATATATATATATATATATATATCTCTATCTATCTCTCTATCTCTCTCTATATCTATCTATAATGAGATCTAAAGGGCATAGCATATGCACACTTAGCTGACAGACAGATACATCTACAGAGAGCGATAGCGATACATCTACAGAGAGCGATAGCGATACATCTACAGAGAGCGATAGCGATAGCGATAGATAGATATAGATAGATAGACAGACAGACAGACCTGAATATATAGGTCTAAAGATAGATGCCTGCAGTGAGCAGACAGAGCTATGCATATCAGGACATTCACATGGAGATGTGAAGGGAAAAGATTCATCTAAGAACAAGGAGGTGAAACCTACTTGAGAAGATATATAGAGAATCTATTCCGCCAAGGATGATGGTAAAGGAATGCTATCCCATGAATTACCAGGATGGTTATGTGAAAAAACAAAGGATAATATCAGTCTGTAAACAGCAAGTCCGGAGTCCTGTGGAACTCCAGCATGGTAAAAGGACAGAAACGCATAGAATGAGATACCAGGTTGACCTACGTGAGGGACAAAGGAGGTATCATGCGTTTTTCAGATTAATATGTGCTGTCCTTGAAGTATTAGGATACCATGAGGACAAGCTGCAAGAAAAAAAAAAAAAAAAAAAAAGAGTATATTCCCTAAGGAATGGGATAACTCTTAGACTTTCACGTGGAGAAGGCTTATGTCCTTTTCCCTCCTTTTTTTTTTTTTTTTTTTAAAAAGAAGATAGCAGGGTATGAAGAACCCTCACAGTCATAGGGGATGACTGAGGAAGCATTTCTCAACCATGATGGATAGCCATTAGAGAAACTCTATGCTCTCTAGCAAGGGCCCATAGTGGAAAGCTTCTCAGTAGGATTGCAGAGAGCATTATGCAGGAGAACTGGGATGTAGAACTGGCTGATGGAGAAAACTGACAGCCACATACACTATGTTGCCAAACCCAGAGATTGGAGATGGCAAGGGTAGAAGATAGTGTAAGAAGCCTGTAGTGAAAAGGATTATCCAAGAAAGATGTAGAAAACTGTCTTGGAATCACTACTAAGGCCAGACAGGAGTGGTGGAAGACAAGACTGGGACTTGTGGAAAAGTACCAGTAGCCAATTACTGGAACTCCTGCATGGGCAGCTACTGAATAGGACAACAGAGAGAGTCGATCTGTGGCAAACAGAGAGAATAGACTGAACAAAGAGAGCAAGCTGTCTCTGTCTGCAGAGCTGCCCAGATAAAGAAGGGAGTTTACTCAGGAGAAGAAACTCTACAGTGAAAAGAAAGACAAGAAAAGTCTTTCAATGGTATGGTACCACTCTTACAGGGGAAACCCTGGCGAAGAGGGTAGAGATAGAAGCTGAAGAAGGACTTACCACATGGTAAGTCACTGGAAGGAAAAAATTCATGCTGGTACAGAGAAACTATCATGTGATAGTTGCTTACCCTCTCTTCTAGTCAGGAAGAGGTGGAAAACCCTGTAACTTATAGACATGAAGATCCTGACAGTTCAGCATACTGAAGAGTAAATGGATTTCCTGAGAATAGGAATCCCTGAGCAGAGTTTTGAATGGAAAAACAGTGAAAAACTTCTGCTGAAAAGAAATTAACTGTAGTTATAAAAAGATTAATCAGAAACCTATGGTTACTGTGTTTATTCAGCCTGGCTAGAGTTTGGATTCTTCAGACCAGGGCGAGATTTCCCCTGCTTAGGAACATCCGAATGATGGGCAGGAGAAGAGGAAAACCTCTTTCTTTTAGGGAAAGGTGGTTTGGTAGGGCATTTCCTACCTGCTGAGGAAGGAGAGGGCTTAGGATGGCCCTCAGAAACAGGGAAGTCAGTGGAGCAATGAGCAACCTGACATAAGGACTCCTTATTGAAGAGATTTTCTCCAGTACAAGGAGTATTACTCAGTCTTTGTTGTGTCCATCTACTCAAGTCTGAAGCTTGGAGCCAGGCTTTACGACGTGCTCCTATGGCTATAGCAGAAGATCTGCTAACAGACTCAAAAGAGTCTAGGGAAGCACGAGAAAGAAACCAAGAGATATTTTGGCTATGACTAAGAAGTAAGGAATAGTCTGCAGCCTTGGGCTCTTATAGAAAAGGAGTCAAAAGAGATAATTTATTTGTGATCTCCTGAAGGGATAGACTCATATAGAAAATATATGAGAGAATCCTTGTTGCCAGCATAGATGTTTGGAAGGTTTGACGTCCAAAGGCATCCAGTGTTCTAGATGCCCGCCCTGGCGGGAAAGAAGAATGTTTTTTTCTCGCTTTTTACCTTCCTCATTGCTGATTCCACTACAATGGAATGATGGGGAAGTTGAGGCTTTTGAAATCCTGAAGAGGGGGGCACCTGATACAGAAGATCAGTTGCTGTAGGAGGTGAAGAAACCCTTAAAGGTTTTTCCCATACCCTCAGAAGAAGATTCTGCAAAGAGTGATGTAAAGGAAGCATTATATTTTCCTTTCCTGCAGAAAAACCCTGAGAAGACTCATAGCCAGGGATAGGAATATTAAGGAAGGTTGCCATGTCAAGGAGAAATTTCTGAAAAGAAGGATCTCCGATGGGAACCATCCCTGGACAGACTAAATTTGAAAAGGTAGCCTGGGCACCGGAGGATGAACCTGTCCGGTGCAGAACAGGATTTGTAATGGATGGACACTGGAACTGGCAGTTATGAGTTGAGACAGTCAGTAGTGCATCATCCATGCCAGGTATCGACTCCAAACTAGATATAGAGAGGAGCGATCCAGGTGAAAAAAGCATGGAAGGAGCTGGTTCCGATGATACTGCAGGTACCGGCCTCGATACCGATACCGGTAGTTGTGCCAGAATCGAAGGCGAAACCGACACTGAAGCAGTCATCGGAGGCTGCTCAAGCGGTACCAAGGTAACTAAAAACCCTTGGTGATTATCCTCGGTACCGTGCATGCGGAATCGGTAAACATCGGTTCCAAGACGCGTCGGTACCCAGTCCTCTAGACTAGAAAACGATTCTAGACTCGGCATCGAAGGAAACGAGTCTATCGATGCATGCCTAGAGGGTACCGACGTCGGTGGTGGTATCGGTGGTACTGCCGATATTGTAAAGTCAATCTGGGACGTTTCGGTCGGTCCTGAAGGTACCGAGAACGCCAGATGACGATCCCCGGTGAAGAGCGGATCACTCAACACCGGTGCCGATGCCGGGGTATTGGTACCGCTCGAAGCGGATGCCACCACCAAGCATGGCTCAGGTATGTTCTGTGAGGGGTGAGCCCCAGGAACAACCTGAAACCCCTGAAATGCTTTGGAGCCCGAAGACTCCCGCCGGGGTTTTAATGCCAATGGGGTCTTGAGGGCAAGGCCGGGGCCGTCAGCATGCTTAGCATGAAACTTACCACTCAAGGATTGGCTAGTCTTAACAGACTGTTTGTGGGTTACCTGATCCTGTAGAGAAGAAATGGCCGGTGCCCTGCCATGGGGAGGGAAAACGGTATTGAGGGAAACTCGAAAGAGAGAATCTCTTCTCACAGTATTGTAGCCTGACGGTTCAGGGGAAAAAGGGTCAGGACCCAAACAGGTTAGACACCAGTAATTGGCGTCTAAAAAGAAAACTGTATTTCCACAGTGAAGGCACTTCTTAGGAGAAGAAGGCTCCATGATGGAGAGGCCTTATAGGCCCAAAAAATTGTAAAAGAAACTGAGGGAAAACTCTCCCTCAGTTTGAGAAAAAGAAAAGAAAAAACCCCACCGGCGGTACCGGTGGCGGCGGGAAAACAGCCGCGACCACAAGAAAACAAGAATTAAAAAATTAAAGAAAAAAGTTTCTGCAGTGACAGGAGGACGTCCTGCCGGCTCCGCGGAAAAACGAAAACTGAGGAGAGACAGTTGGAAAGACGGGAAGGCAGCACGCAGGCGCTGAGGGATACTCCCAAAAGCTTTCTGATTGGACGCTGGGGAGCGTTCCCGCGCAGGCTCCGTCAGTACCGACGTACCCATATGTGAAGACTCATTCCTGCTTGTTCCTGGAGATAACTGTCTCTGACGTTCAGATGCCTTGTAACAAAGGATCTTCCAGCAGAAACTCTGGCTCCTGGGAACCCTGAGGGATATTAAGGGCAGCGAGACAGCGTTCTATTAGTGCCCACAGGTCCTCCTATCAGAAAACCCTGAAAATACTGGGGTCTTTCCCCAGAGGATCTCTCCCTCCTCGAGGTCCACCATGGACTCATCCCAACCAAGGCTGGATGGACCTCCAAAGGTTCCTCGGAGACTAGAGCCCACAGAGGTCTGCTTTTCTGCCACCGCCTCCGGAGACAGAGCTCCGTCTGCTCCTGATGGATCCAAATAGGAGATCTACCAAGCCTTCCTTAGATAGCTGAATGGGAGCTGATTTGGCCCTTCCACCCCCCCCCCCCCCCCAAGGCCCTGCTTCAAGCAGTAGGCTTGGTGAAGGAGCACCACAAACTCAAAAGAAAAAGGGAAAGCTTCCATACCTGAAATCTGCCCAATATGCTGCTCTGCTGCCTGCAGGAAGGAGCACTAACTGAATCCTGACACCGCAGCAGCATGCAAATGACTGGCCAGAGGGTTGCAAAATGGTTGCAGTCCCCCAAAGGTCTTCTCCCTCAGCAATGGCAGAGGCTAGACTCAGAAAGTTGGCTCTTCAGGCCACAAGCTATGCAAATCAATTTGGCGGAAGCCAGCATGCTGAGGGCCCCGAAGAAACAAACGGAGCCAACTGCTAAAACACAAACCGCCAACCGAAGGAACGCTGCCGAGACCTGCAGTACCTTCCCCTGCATGAGACTGCATTTACCCGGCCCAGCGCTGACCAAGGGACTGAACACTCCAAGGTCAGTAAATTAAAGGGTCAGGTGCACTGTAAAACTGTTAAGCAGGCAGGTCTGAAGGGAGAGGGAACCCCGACTAAAAAGGATTCCCCCCTCCCCACTAGAGGACCCTGTCGACTGAACAGTCTCAGTCCTTTGAGGGGCAGCTCACTTACCAAGTCAGCCTCTAATGCAACCTTCAATCTCCTTCTGCTAAGGAACTAAGGTTAAATTAGACTTACCTGCTAATTGTTGTTCCTTGCGGAACTCTAGTCCAGTCCCGGAACCATAGAGTTTACAACCTCCTCCAGCAGCCTTGGAGACTGAAATACATCAGCACTTTGCTGGCACCAGTATAAGTAGGCAAGGACCGCCCCCCTCTCACCAGTACCTATTGACAAAGCACACTCAGCAGAGCAACAAATAAGTAGATTAAACCAGAATACATTCAACAACAGTGGGAAATTACTGGTAACTGATATACATATATACAGGGATATCTTAATTTTTTTTTTTTTTTATTCGTCATTTACATGCTGAAACGCCCGGCACTACCCCCTCAGGAGAGGACGGGCAGCCAATAGCGCCACGCAAGAGGGTCCTCCAATGGCTTCATCCCACGACTCCAGGAAGTCAGGTAACGAAGAGCACCCGCGGGATCCGAAACATTCAGGCTGGCGACCCTTCAAAATCACAGGGAGGGATCCGGGACTGGACTAGAGTTCCGCAAGGAACAACAATTAGCAGGTAAGTCTAATTTAACCTTCCTTTGCGTCCCTCTAGTCCAGTCCCGGAACCATAGAGGATGTAACAGAGCAGTGAATATCAACGGGAGGGACATGCAAGCCCAGCCTGAAGCACCGCTGAACCAAAACGCCCATCCTCCGCCGATAACACATCCAAGCGATAATGCTTAGCAAAAGAATGCAAGGACGACCAAGTCGCCGCCCTACAAATGTCGCTGACAGGAACCAAACTGAACTCCACCCAAGACGCCGCTTGCGCCCGAGTCGAATGAGCCTTAAGCCCCTCCGGAACCAACTTGCCCTTCAAGATGTATGCCGATGCAATCGCTTCCTTTAACCACCGCGAAATAGAGGACTTTGCCGCCGCCTCCCCTTTTCGCAGTCCTCCGAACGCCACAAAAAGCCTGTCCGACCGCCGAAAGGACGCCATCCGAGAGAGATACCTCTTCAGAACCCTGCGAGCGTCCAACAGATGCAATCTACCCTCCGATCCTGCCTGTTGTCGATCCGAGAACACAGGAAGACAGACTACTTGGTTGACATGAAACATGGACACCACTTTGGGCAAGAAGGCCGGAACGGTACGCAGAACCACCCTTTGGTTGGAAAAAGAGAGATATGGCTCTCGACAAAACAAGGCCTGCAACTCCGAGATCCTCCTAGCCGAACAAATAGCCACCAGGAAAACAGTTTTCAACGTGAGATCCTTTAGCGAAGCTTTGGACAACGGTTCAAACGGAGGAGCAAGCAAGGCCTCTAACACCAAATTCAAATCCCACGGGGGAACAGCACAGCGCCTCGGCGGCCACATGAGCAACACCGCCCTCAAAAACCTCCTGATGTCAGCATGAGCACCAAGAGACTGCCCATGTACCTTACCACGGTAACAGGAAATGGCAGCCAACTGCACGCGCAAAGAACTAGCTGCCAAACCCTTATCCACGCCATCCTGCAAGAAAGAAAAGATTTGAGACACTGAAGCACCTAACGGACGCACTGTATGCTCTGTACACCAAGCCTCAAAGATGCGCCAGACCTGAATGTACGCCAGAGACGTGGAACGTCTACGCGCCTTCAGTAAGGTCGAAACGACCGCCGCCGAATATCCCTTAGCCGTCATCCGAGCCCTTTCAAGAGCCATGCCGTAAGCGAGAACCGAGCCACCTGAGGCATGCACAACGGACCCTGACACAAGAGATCGCTCCGCTGAGGAAGCCTCCACGGTTGATCCGCTAACAGCCGCACTAAATCTGCGTACTACGGCCGTCTGGGCCAATCGGGCGCCACTAGCCCCCGATGACGGTCTATGCGCTGCACCACCCGGCCTATCAGAGCCCAAGGCGGGAAGACAGAGGAGCCCCCCCTCCGGCCACCTCTGCGCCAGAGCGTCGAACCCTTCCGACATCCTTTCTCACCGCCTGCTGAAAAAGCGCTCCACCTTTGCCGAGTCGAAGCTCGCCATGAGATCCATCAGAGGAAGCCCCCAGCACTTCACCAGGAGCGCAAAGACTTTGGAGTGCAGGATCCACTCCCCCGGGTCCACCCTTCGGCGACTCAGAAAATCCGCCTCGACATTCTCCACGCCGGCTACATGCTGCGCCGACAGACACTGCAGATTCATCTCGGCCCAAGCGAGTAACTGTCCGGCCTCCTGTTCGAGACCCACGCTGCCGGTGTCGCCCTGCCGATTTATGTAGGCGACTGTAGCTGCATTGTCCGAGAGAACCCGAACCGCCTGCTGAGCAAGATTCCCCCGAAACGCTTGTAGGGCCAAAAACACCGCTCTCATCTCCAATCTGTTGATGGACCATTCCCTCTCCACCAACGACCACTGACCCTGGGCAAACATGCCCTCGCAACACGCCCCCCATCCCAGAAGACTGGCATCCGTGGTCAACAGCCTCCAGGATGGAGGTTCTAAGGGCATGCCCGCCGCGAGACTCTCCGGCCGCAACCACCACCGAAGATCCAGGCGTACCTCCGGAGGACAGATCAGCCATCGAGACAATGCATCCCACTGATGAGACCAACGCCGGAGAAGTGCGCTCTGCAACTTTCGCATATGCACCCTGGCCCAGGGCACCACCTCGATCGCCGCGGCCATCGTTCCGAGCAACTGGAGATACTGCCACGCAGTGGGCACCGCCCGCAAGAGAAAACGCCGCACCATCCTCCTCAACGCTTGCGCACACTGATCCGGCAGGAACACTGCCGCTTGCCCTGTCTCGAACCGCGCCCCCAAGTACTCCAAAGACTGCGAGGGAGTCAACTTGCTCTTCGCAAAGTTGACCACCCAGCCCAGACTTTGTAGCAACTGCACCTCCCGAGCGGTGGCCTCCGCACTTTCTGCCCTGGACTTTGCCCGAATCAACCAATCGTCCAGATAAGGATGCACGAGCACCCCCTCCTTGCGAAGAGCCGCCGCCACGACTACCATGATCTTGGTGAAAGTTCGGGGCGCCGTCGCCAGGCCGAAGGGCAACGCCTGAAACTGAAAATGCCCCATGGGAACCGCAAACCGCAGATACCGCTGGTGCTCTTGCCGAACCGGGATATGTAGGTAAGCTTCCGTGAGGTCTAGAGAAGTCAGAAATTCTCCCTCTCTGACCGCCGCGATGACGGAACGTAGCGTCTCCATGCGAAAGTGAGTGACCCGGAGACACCGATTTAGCTTCTTTAAATCGAGGATAGGGCGAAAGGATCCCTCCTTCTTCAGCACCACGAAATAGATGGAGTACCGACCGCAACCGTACTGGTCCACCGGCACGGGAACCACCACCCGGAGCTGCAATAACCGCCGCAACGTGTCTAAGATTGCTTGCCGCTTGAGAGGAGCTCTGCAAGGCGACAGAACAAAGGAATCTAACAAGGGACGATGGAGCTCTCGAGCATAACCCTAACGAATGACCTCCAGAACCCACTGATCTGACGTAAATTGGACCCAGGCAGGGTAAAATTCCCGCAAACGCCCCCCCACGGGAACTACGTCCACCTGAGCCCGCCTCATCTCATTGCGGCTTCTTAACGGAGGAGGATTGGAAAGCGGAGAAACCTCTGCCGGCCCCTCTGAAACCACAAAACCCCTGGCTTCTAGCAGGAAACCTACCGCGCTGGGGCTGACTAAAGTGAGACGTCCTAAAACGGCAAAACTCTCTAGGAGCCCCCCGAGACCCTGCAGCAGACCGGACCTGCTTCGGTTTATCCTCCGGAAGACGACCCCCTTTAGACTCACCGAGATCCTTGACCAACTTCTCCAAATCCTCCCCAAACAACAACTTCCCTCGAAAAGGCAGCTTGCTGAGACGAGCTTTGGAGGAACTGTCGGCCGCCCAATTTCGCAACCACAAATATCGTCGCGCCGCTACCACCGAGGCCATACACTTAGCCCCGCTACGGATGAGATCATAATGAATGTCTGACAAATAGGCGGTCCCAGATTCCAAACGCGCCGCATCTTCCACCTGCGCTGTCCCCACAGCCCCCTGCAATCTTTGAGACCAGCGCAAACAGCCTCTCGCTACCCAAGCCCCCGCCATGGCAGCCTGCATCGAGAGAGCGCACACATCAAAAACCTGCTTCAACAGCGTATCCAATTTCCTGTCCTGCACATCTTTCAACGCTGCAGCACCTTCAACCGGGATCGTAGTCTTCTTAGTCACCGCCGATACCGCCGCATCAACTTTGGGAGACCGAAAAAGTTCTCTATCCTGATCTGACAACGGATAAAGCCACGACAAGGCCCGGGACCCCCTCAGAGCCGATTCCGGCGAGTCCCACTCCTCTTGAATCATACCCCGAAACACTCTATGCAAAGGGAAGACCCGCTGGGACGTCCGTACCGCCTGGAGCAGCGGATCCTCCAAAGCATCGTCGGGCGCCGCTGTCTCCACAGGCATATTCAGCGTTTTGAGCATCTCGGCAATCAAGGCCGGAAGCTCTTCCCGCCGAAATACCCTGACGAGCCTACTCTGCTGCTCTGTGTCAGGCAACTCTCCCTCTTCTAACTCCTCACCCGAGGTGTTATCGAGGTCCACACCCTCCGCCACCAGGTCCTCCCCTAGACGAGACGCTGGACCCTCATCAGCCGTCCCTTTGGCAACCTTTGCAGAAGGAACGCCGTCCTCAGGCTGAACCAGGGACCCTTGACGCTTCTGCCCCTCCGATTACCGAGCATGAGAGACCATTCCGGGTTGCAGGAGCGCAAAAGCCTGCTGCATGAGAGAGAAGAAACCCGGCGGAATCCCCGGAGCCAAGCCTACTGGATGCGGACCCTGCGAACCCGAGGATCCCTCCCCAGAGGATGACCCCGGCCCCTGAAAATCCAGAGACGGAGGTAATACTTCCGCTGACACTAGTGGAACTGCCTCACGGGCTACGGCCGGAGACGGGGCTGCACTCTCCATAACTCTGGACTCCAGAGTACAGGCCCCACACACACCGGAGTCCGCCAATAAGCCCCGCTTAGCCCCACAAACAACACAGCGTGGCTTCGCAGGCATACTCAAATAAAGACACCAGAGCCTCCACTCAACTGCCACCCCCGACCCCGCGGAGCTGCAGCAAAGCCCTGAAATGGAGCTTTCAGTCAGGCTCTGCAAACCCCCATTTTTTGTTTTTTGTTTTTTTAAATACACCAGCACCACAGACCTCCCCCAAGACGATTTCTGATGGTCTGCAGCCAAAACGAGGGAATGTCGAAAACAGGCGAAACAAAGCTCCAAAAATCAAAACGGGACTTTTCAAAATGGCCGCCGCCGTTTATTCCCGCCTAAATCTCACGCGGCAGACCACCCCGATATCCAAAAACCTAATCCTAGCCTCTTCACCACCTAAATCGCAATTAGCTCCTTAAATCAAAAGAAAAGGTACCTCTCACTCACCACTCCGAAGATCGGGTGAAGAAACAGAGGGAGATATGCAGCAGCCCCATCGGAGCACAGCCTGACCTCGGCTTCAGCTCCAACACCGGCAACACTTTCCTCTGCTGCCCTGCAGACTCCGGGCCACTGCTGCAAGCCTGCAACCTGCTCCTCACCCTTAGAAGCGGGTTCGGGAGCAGGGAGGCACAGAAACTCCTTTTTGTTGCCTGTACACCTCAGTGCTCGTTTAAGTAATGGGGCTTTTAAAAGTAAAGAAGGGGGGGGGGGCCGAAGAGATGGAGCCAGAGGAAGAAATCTCCTGCAACAGCACAGCTCCTGCAATCAAAACAAAGAAGGGTAACTAAAACCAAATTGAAAATTTAAAGGTCAGAAAAAAAGGAATGTATCCTATTTAGCTCTGCTTATTTCTCTAACTGAGCCCAGAACCAGGCTCAGGATCTCCTTCAGCTGCTTGGAGACTGAAAGTACTGGTGAGAGGGGGCGGTCCTTGCCTACTTATACTGGTGCCAGCAAAGCGCTGATGTATTTCAGTCTCCAAGGCTGCTGGAGGAGGTTGTAAACTCTATGGTTCCGGGACTGGACTAGAGGGACGCAAAGAAACCTATTTTTTTGTTTTTTTAAGTTCTAAGTTTAAGAAATCCCTTCAATGCAGGTCAGTCTGGGCTGAGCTCATCCCATCTGCTGGAGACTGAGAAATACTGACTCACTTATACTGTGACATCACAGAAGCCTGGACTTCTCAGTCTCCATCTGCTGGAGGGGTGATTATAACCCAGGTGTCTGGACTGGAGGGATGATATGGAATTCCAAGATGGTTCAGGCATGCAAGGCTTAATGATGGAAAAGATGCATCTAAAATTCTAAGACATAAATCATGTAGAAAGAGCAATAAGTCCCGCCCCAGAAACATAGAAGAGAGATACATATCGTTGGAACACACATTCAGTTCTTTAGCAGGAAGAGAGCAAGAAAACGATGGTGAAAGTCTCTAAAGAGCAGGGCTGTTACCTTGTGATAAACCTCTTGCAGAGAGCTCTGAGCCCCCTCGGAGGCAGAACCAATTGCTCGGGCATCACACTGCACGAAGGTTCCTGAAGGGTCCATATGGAAGCTGCCAGGAATACAAATAGAGTCAGTATCTCCATCAAGGACACCACCACCAGACTGCACACCATGGCCAGCCACCTAGGGCACCTGTACAGCTCCAGCCTGGCTCCAGACCTTACTTCTGCCAGGCTTGTTGTAATGACAACAAAGAAAATAGCTCCAGCATGGTCTTTCCTGGCTGGCTGCACTGTAGTTTCCTTTTCCCACTGCCTAGCTGGCCAGCACAGTGCCTAAGGCCAAAGCTACAGTTTTTCCCATATGAGCTCTAGAAGCTTCTCTTGGACAGTTTTTGCTTCCAGTTACAAGAAGCAGACCTTGTAGACTGAAGCTTAAGGTCCAATCCCTCCAACTCAAACAAACCAAAATGATAATGAAGTGACTTACAGCTGAGGACCCTTCTCATCTGTTCCTCCAAACAGCAATGCTACGCCAAAAGGACGACTCTGTAAGAACAGCAGAAGGGAACAGGACTAAGCGACAGCCCCACCCTCTAAAGACACAGACCCTGCTGCTGCTTCTCCACCCCTCAGTAACTCCCCGGTCTCCTAAGAGGAGCTCCTAGTCTGTTCTGCATATACTCACCATGGCTCCAGGATCCGCATCCTCTTCTCCAAACTGCAGGGCCAGGTTAGAGACAGCTTGGGTCACACTCTCCACAGTCATAGTTTCATTATACGTAAACCAATGATTCTAGAAAAATATCAGAAGAGTCCCACTTTCAGAAAGAATGGCACCCCCCTACTATGCAGCAGTCTCAGCAAGAACGCAGCCCCTCCCTCCATGCATGACCTACTTTATGGCCAGATGGAGGTAACATTAGAAGAACTCTACCTGCGTTTCAACTCTTGCTTTATCGATTAAGGTTTTTGCATCAGCAATTAATCCACTCATGGCACAACCTGGAACAAGAGAGTGTTGGTAATACTGCATTCACAGCAAAGATAAAATTCCAAATTAACCTTCTCAATGTCAAGCCCAAGAAAGAGGAGGAAGCTCTGGCCCCATCTGTTTTAAGCAGCCACTAATATCTCCCCAGTCCAGGGGCTGATCTGGAGATCAGCAGCACTGCCACGCAACAGTGAAAGCGGCATTTAACATTCATTCATTCTCAAAATCAGTCCGTGCCAAACTGTTGAGCAAATGTGGCTCACTGCACTTTTTTTTTTTTTTTTTTTTTAATTTTGTGGGTAGTCAGCACAGATTCAATGGCACACAACATTATCTTTATCTGTCATTGCTGTTTTATCATGAATGGGTTTTTGTAGGAGAATAAGACACATTTACATTATTACTCAGACATGGCCATTTAAAAGTAACTTGTAATGATGCTTTTTGCTCATGGAGAGGGTCATTCACCAAAACATTTGGATGCAAGGAAGGCAATGCATGCATTTGGCTAACTCCAAGTCACAGGGAATCCGCCTCCAAGTGTATTTTCCATCTTACTACTATGGAAGAGTTATGGCCTAACTACAGGGCTTTAAACAGCTACCTAAAAGCAAAGCAGCTATCAAGCCTTCACATTTCCAAAGCTCTCTATCCTCCCAGATCCAAAAATGGAAACATATATTCAATGTGAGGTCAAAGAGGACATTAGCATTCGGGCAAAAGCACTCACTTCCCCATACCGCTCTCCCTGCAGAAGCGAAGGAAGGTATCCTGCAACATCAGCTCTTACCTATGTGAGAATCTATTTCCACTATCTTCTCAATGCTGCCAGGCTCCATGAGCGGAGAGGTGATTCTCTTCTCCACAGCCAAACATACACCCTCTGAAGTCTGAATGCCGATCGCTGTGGACCCAAGCTGCAAACAAAAATACAGCACCTAAAGCAACATGCAACAGGGAGGGGGAAATTATCACAGTCTCCCATCAGCCTTACAGAGAGGTATAAGATAATCAGCAGTGGAAAGTATTTTCCTCCTTAACACCCCCAAAAAATCCAAACCATTTCTCTCTATTTTATTTTTATCTTATTTATATTTACATTCTCTTATATACCACGCTATTCTGCATCAGTGCGGTTTACATTGAACAAACTGAAATTACATTGAACAGGGCATTATAACTTGGAAATAACTATTTTATAGGGAACATGGGCTATGGAGGGTTAAGTGGCTTGCCCAAGACCACAAGGAGCACCTGTGGGACTAGAAACCCCAGTCCTTCCAGCCCAAGGTTGCTGTCCTCTAGTGGGATTTGAACCCCCGACCTTCCAGCCTGAAGTACCTTGCCCCAACCACTAGGCCACTCCTCCACTCCATTTTGTTTAGGGAAGGGGCAGAGACTGAATTTGTTTTTGAGGTTTTCATTTAGCCTATGTTTGGGGCTATTTTCCCTAAATATATTAAATGCTTTTGTTCTCCTCACCCTCTATATTCACCCCTGAATCCCCAAACTGGCTGTACCAGGTGCCAAACACAACGTTTTAGGCACCAGACCTCTTAACACAATAGTTTCTTCTGGTCTACAGAAAGCCCCATTGGAAATAAACATCATACATGAGAAGTCCAGTAACAACTTTGTTCATCCTCCATATCAAAGCCAGCCTTAGACTATAAATATGTCAGTTTTATCATCAAAAGAAAAACAAAATCAAAAACCAGATTAACACATGCCATAGGCCATGCTTAGACAAATTAAAACGAATCTATTAGCCAATGGCTGAGACCTCTCTCTCGCACAACTTCCGCTCACCTCCCGTTAATCCCCAGTGAAGGTCAAGTTGGGGAGGGGAGGGGGAGAACAGGAATCCCCTCCAAGATCAGCACCAGCCCTTTTAAAGCTGGCTTTATTGTTAACTGCCATTGAGTCGATCCATTCTGCTTATAGGCAAAGAAAGTCTAGTAAATCAGTCCCTTAAGGTCCCACTGCACATCACTGGCAGAAGCCAGCAGTCTCCCTGTCAGATGTGCGACAGTGCCCCCTTGATAGTTAAGAACAGAGGCAACTGCAACTTTACTTCATACATCACCACGGCCTGGCTCCCCTCCAGACTTCTCTCTCACCCCCCCCCCCCCCCCCAGGTTGCCCAGTCCCTCACATACACTCATATTCCTCACATCCAGGCAACTTATAGGGCTTGGGAACCTGTTATGTGTTTTATTTTTCATGTTGTTTAATCTATATTTTGTGGTTTTGGTTTTACTGTTTTTGTGTTATTATATTTGCCATCAATACAGTAAAAACAAACTTTAGGGTTAGAGTCTAGAGGCTCATGTTCCCTTGCTCTTTAACTTCAAAGATTAAAAGCTGAATTTTCTTAAATGGAGCAAATTTGTTTCCTGAGCTAAAAGGCCCATCAAACCCTGGACTTGGCATTAGCAGAGCAGCCCTGAATCCTGAGCAGCAGAAGATCTTTTGACTAACCTCTGCCTCGTTCCCTATTCTCCTCCTGCTTGGCTGATGTGCGAGGCTGGATATAGCCTCTGTGGCACCCCCATTCCACTGCCTGTGCTGTCTATAGCTGTCGAAGACACTTGTCTCTCTGTAAGCTCGAGCCACATGGCGGAGGAACAGTGAAACTGGCCAGAACTCCTCCACTATGTGGCTTAAGTTTCTGGCGAGTGGGGAAATAAGAACACATGCCTTTTTTTTGGCAGCACCAGAAAAACACACACATTCAGAGGCTTAAAATCCCAGGTGCCAGGGTGCAATTTCTGAATGCCACAGTAACCTGGCGCCTGGGATTTGTCAAGCTCTGCTGTAGGCCATCAATCAGCCAAAGCTCAAAAAAGTATTCCCGTTGCTCTGAAATTTATTTAACTGGTTTTATATACCACATTTCAGTGTGTCAAAGGGGTTTACAATCAACAATGCAAACATCGGAACAAGAGAACATGTGAAAAAGGGTAACATTGGTCACCTACTTACAAGAGGTAAGCTTACTTAATGCAGGTGTGACTAAAAAGGAAGGGTTAAATGAGGGGTGAGGGTGGCCTACAAAAGCTGTAGTTTAGGATAGGAGTGTTACAATATGGCAAAGAATTCAGGGTGGTGCTGATCTTTAATTTAAGGGAAATGAAAGCAGTCCAAGCATCCCATGTGTCAGGGCACATCAGTCAAGATGCTGCTGCAGAACTTTCAATCCCAGTGACTGGAAACCTGCAGCACAGACTGAAGGTTGGACGGATTTCCAATAGACACAGCTTATGGTTTCAGTTCTCAAGTAGCATCAACCTCTTTTTTTGTGCAGATCATCGTGTGCAGGTAGTCATTTCGTATTGCTTCATTTTTTGAAAAAAAAAAGTGCTAAAACTTGTTTCATCTCATCTTTTTTTTTTAATCACTTTCAAATTTTCATCAATATTGTGAACTACTGACAAAAATCCAGAAGTGATGAAATTGTCATTTGTAAATGATAAAAAACATGGGAAGTATGGTAAAATTAGACTTACCTGCTAATTGTTGTTCCTGGAGTGGAACCAGTCTAGTCCCGAGACCTCTGGGTTCCCCATCTAATCTAGCAGCTTGGAGACTGAGAAACTCCTCCTTTTTGTGACATCCACAGTATATCTCTCCGGTGTCCGCCCCCTGTCACCAGTAACCTATTGACAAAGCAGACTCAGCGGAGAAACAAGTAAGAAACTATGCAGTTAACGCAAACAAAACAGAACTAGCCCCACTCCCAAACGTAGAGAGAGAGAGGGACCGAAAACCACCCCGATAAACTGTGACTGGAAACCTTAAACAGGCCACTCCCTCACCCCGCAGAGAGGATAGGGAGCCCCAGAGAGAAAACACCAAGTGTGTCCCTTAGAAATCAGGTGGGTCTTTCTTTTTTTTTTTTTTTGTAATATAAGCAGCAAAATTTGTCTTACCTGTGAGACCCGACATTATCTCTGCGTGCACCAGTTTGCCATCGAAACCTGGGAGGGGTACAAGACTAGACTGGTTCCACTCCAGGAACAATTAGCAGGTAAGTCTAATTTTACCTTCCTGATCATGTCCCCAGTCCAGTCCCGAGACCTCTGGGTCTGTACCAGAGCAGTGAAAAAATTCAAACACGGGAGGGACCTGGCAAACCAGCCTGAAGAACTGCTGCCCCAAACGAGGTCTCCTCCTGCATGGTACGTCCAAGATGATAGTGCCGCACAAAAGAATTCAAAGAGGACCACGTCGCCGCCTTACAAATCTCTACCGGCGACACCAGACGAACCTCCATCCAGGAAGCCGCCTGTGCCCTAGTGTAGTGGGTCCTCAGACCTTCCGGCACCACCTTACCTTTCACGACATAAGCCGACGCAATGGCTTCTTTGATCCAACGCGCAATGGACGCCTTAGACACCGCCTCTCCTTTCCTCTGTCCTGCGAAGAGGACAAAAAGTCTGTCCGACTTTCGAAAACTCGCCGTCCGTCGAAGATACTTCTTCAATGCCCGCCGGACATCCAACAAATGCAACCTTTTGGACGCGGGGCCCTTGTCGCCGACGGTAAACACCGGCAAGGAAATCTCCTGGTTAAGATGAAACGCCGATACCGCTTTCGGGAGAAAGGCCGGCACCGGCCTCAAGATGACCTTAGCCGCAAAAAAGGACAGTGTAAGATCCTTAAGGGACGCGCGTGCCAAAGGCTCAAAAGGCTCGCGTTCTAACGCGTCTAAGACGAACGGTAGATGCCATTTAGGAACTATCTGCCTGGCCAGAGGTCTTGCGAGCGCCACCGCCCTGAGGAACCGCTTCACATCCCGCTGCACTCCGAGCGACTGGCCTGCAATTTTGCCCCTGTAACAAGACAAGGCAGCCACCTGAACTCGTAACGCCGCCGCCGCTAGGCCCTTGTCGAAACCATCTTGCAGAAACTCCAAAATCTGCGGAAGAGAAGCTTTCAATGCCTCGCCCTTTCGTTCCGTGCACCACTCTTCGAAGACTCTCCATACCCGGACATAAGCCAGCGAAGTGGACTGTTTTCTAGACTTCAATAATGTCGCAATAACTGCTCCCGAGTATCCCCGGGATTTCAACCTAGCCCTTTCAATAGCCAGGCTGTAAGCGAGAACCGATCCACATGCGGCATGACGAGAGGGTCCTGAGACAACAGATCCATCCGACAGGGAAGACGCCATGGTTTTGCTACCATCAACCTTACCAGATCCCCGTACCAGGGGCGACACGGCCAATCCGGCGCTATCAGGATCACTTGACCCCTGAACTTCTCTACCCTTTGCAGGACCCTTCCTACTAGGGCCCACAGAGGAAAGACATACAGCAGCTGCCCCTCTGGCCAGACCCGCATGAGGGCTTCCAATCCCTCGGACATCCTTTTCTGGCGCCTGCTGAAGAAACGACTGGCGAACCCCACCTGCGAACAATCATCTCGAAGACTTCCGGGTTCAGGACCCACTCCCCTGGATCCACTCACACCCGGCTGAGGAAATCGGCTTCCACATTGTCTACCCCTGCTGCATGTGCTGCCAACAGGTCTAAGATATTTGTCTCCGCCCAGGCGCACAGCACCTCGGCCTCTGCCTCTAATGTCGCACTGCTGGTGCCTCCTTGCTTGTTGATGTACACCACTGCCGTCGCGTTGTCGGATAACACCCAGACCGCCCTTCCTGCGAGTAACGGTCGGAACTCCAGCACTGCCAGGTACACCGCTCTTAGCTTCAGACGGTTGATCACTCACGTCTTCTCCTGCGCATTCCAGCATCCCTGCGCAAAATTGCCCTGACGATGAGCCCCCCAGCCTAGCAAGCTGGCGTCTGTCATCACTGCCACCCAGGCCGGGGCTTCCAAATCCTTCCCGCGCTCCAGTGCCTCGGGAAGTAACCACCAGAGCATAGCCTGGCGTATCTCCTCCAGGCTTATCAGCCTCCGCGATAAGGGATCCAGCTGATGTGACCACCGGCGGAGCAAGGCCCTTTGCAAGGATCTCATGTGGGCCCTCGCCCACGGCACCGTCTCTATTGTCGCCACCATGGTACCCAACACCTGGAGGTAATGCCATGCCAAGGGGGCCTTGCGCCCCAAGAATCCCCTCAGCAATCGGTGCAGACTCTGCGCTCACTGTTCTGTGAGAAAAACTCTCCCGACCTGAATGTCGAAACGCGCGTCCAGGTACTCCAGATTCTGGCAAGGAACCAACTGACTCTTTGCCAAATTGACCACCCATCCTAAGCTCTGCAGGAAAGCCACCACCCGGGCCGTGACCCTCTCGCTCTCGGCCTGCGACTTCGCCCGGATCAACCAATCGTCTAGGTAGGGATGCACGAGAATGCCTTCCTTGCGCAGCGCTGCCGCCACCACTACCATCACTTTGGTAAAGACTCTCGGCGCCGTGGCCAGCCCAAATGGCAGCGCCTGGAATTGATAATGACTGAAGGGCACCGCAAACCTGAGAAAGCTGTGATGGTCCCGCCTGATGGGAATATGAAGATATGCTTCCGATAAGTCCAGGGACGTCAGATACTCCCCCTGCTGAACCGCCACTATGACGGATCGCAGAGTTTCCATGTGAAAATGCGACACTCTCAGACAGCGATTGACTCCTTTGAGATCCAGAATCGGTCGGACTCCGCCATCTTTTTTTGGCACAATGAAATAAATGGAGTAACGACCGCACCCGGACTGGTCTGCGGGAACGGGGGTTATTGCCCTGAGGTCCAGCAGCCTTTGTACCGTCTCCTGTAGCGCCGAGCACTTTGTTGCTGACCTGCCCGGAGACAGCACAAAGGCCTCCCACACTGGGCGCCCAAATTCCAGGGTGTAACCTTCTCGAACGACCTCCAGCACCCATTGATCTGTGATGATTTGGGACCAGGCAGAGTAAAACTCTTGCAAACGTCCTCCTACAGGGGGAAGGGACGACTGGACCCCCCTCATCTCATTGTGTTTTCTTGAAATTAGATGCGGAAGAGGAGGAAGAGGAACCAAATCCCCTACCGGCTCCTCGGAAGCCTCGAAAGCCCTGGCTTCTATTGGAAAAGCGACCCCTTGGGCCTGGAAAAAACTTTTGGGAACGAAAATGGCGGGAGTCCCGAAATTGCCCCCTGCCTCCAGGGGCCCCATGAGACGGCTTAGGCTTATCCTCCGGCAACCGTCCCCCCTTGGACTCGCCGAGAAACTGCATTAACGTCAAAGACTTACCTCAACAGGACATCCAACTTTCGGTCCTGGCCGTCCTTGAGGGCTGTGCTACCTTCCACCGGAATTGTTTTCTTGGTCACAGCCGAGACAGCCGCGTCCACCTTGGGCTATTTAAACACCTCTTTATCCTGATCCAACAAGGGATATAGGCACCCCATGACTCTAGCGCCTTTCAACGGAGCTTCCGGGACGTTCCACTCTTCTTGAATCATCTCCTGAAAACACCCTGTGTACCGGGAAGGCCCTCTGAGACTTCCTTAACACCTGTAATAACGGGTCTTCTAGCGTGTCATCCTCCCCCGCACCTGGGACCGGCATATTGAGCATCTTAAGAGTCTCTACAATGAGCGCTGGTAACTCCTCTCTTCTAAAGACTCTCACGACCTGAGCTTGGTCTTCTCTCTCAGAGATCTCGTCCTCTTCTAACTCCTCTTCTAACGCCAGGTTGCGACTCTCATCATCCGACAGTGGGTCCTCAGACAGCCCTGCTTTCTCTGTCAAGTCCTCCTGAGCGTGAGGCCTCTTACCCCCACTAGGAGAATCCTCACCCCGCGGGGACGCCGGGTGCTTTCTCGCTCCGCCAGGGTCCGCTGACAATCCCTGCTGCAACGCGCTGCTGGCAACCGCCTGCTGCAATAAGGCCACAAACTGTGGAGTAAAAATGGACGCCAGTTCCCTAGGAAGGCCTGCCTGAGCAGCCGGAGTCCCCGAGCTGGTAGAAGACCCAGCCGTAGGCTCCTCCTGAGACAACTCAGGCTCAAGGGGAGTCGTGGCCTCCGGCGCAGTCCCTGGACCCCCGATCTGCTGGCCCAGGACTTGCGCTAGCTCCGGAGCCTGTCCTACACAGGCCTTACAGACTCCAGAGACCGAGCCTTTCCGAGCCCCACACACCACACACAGGGGCTTTGAAGGCATCATGTGCCAAAATCAACCTGCTGGAGAAGGGGCAATGTCTCAACCAAGACTCTGCAACTGAAGAGTAACTAATAAACTCCGCGGAGTGAATAAACAAATGGCTCCCCCCCTTATTTATTGTTTGTTTTTTTTGTTTTGTTTTTTAAAGGTACCCACAGGAAGGTCCCAAAACCGGGTCCAAAAAAAAAAAAAGGACTTGTCCTCCAAGGCCCGCAATCAGGCCACGCTGCCGCCGCCACGCAGCAAGGCCCCGATCCCAAAGCGTGCCAAAAAGGCGCCGCGGAGAACAGAGACGCATTGACCCAGAGAAGCCTTACCTTGCTAGGCTGAAGCTGCCAACGCCAAATCGCCGTGAGGGGTGCTGGTCGCCTCCCAGTCAGGTGCCGAAGATTCGGCCCGGACCCGGATGCAGTCCCTGAACTCGCACCCCGAAGGAGGCCGCCAAATGCGCTGGTGGGTAGGTCGTCCGCGTGGTGCTGGTGCTCTCCGATTTCGGCCCACTTGCTCTGCTGGCCCCCCTCGTCTGGTTATCAGGGCTGCCGCGCTCCAGGCAAAGCCATCTGGCTGGGCAAGCTCCCGTGCACCGGAACTAATAACTGGGCCCGGTAGAGGTTTGGGGGGGGGGGAGATAAGAGCAGCTAATAAAAGGGAAAGAAAGAAAATTGAAGGAACTGGACTGCAACAGGCTTTAAAGTCACAGACTCCCCAAATAACGAAGATTCCCTTAACCAAAAGAAAAAGAACCAACTGAAAAAATACACCTAATTCCTAATTAGCTTGGAGACTGAGGCAACTGGTGACAGGGGGCGGACACCGGAGAGATATACTGTGGATGTCACAAAAAGGAGGAGTTTCTCAGTCTCCAAGCTGCTAGATTAGATGGGGAACCCAGAGGTCTCGGGACTAGACTGGGGACACGATCAGGAATGATGCACATCCCTAGTGTCTAATAGCTACGCATGTATTCTTCTGTGGAACGACTGGCTTCTATCCAGAAAGCTTCCATTACCTAAGCAATTTACGATCAAGAACAGCCAAAAACCATCAACAGTTCTATAGTAAAGTTACATATCTGAGAGAACTATACATTATGCACCACTAGTGGAAGGGGAGAAAAGGCTGCTGAATGAGGTACGTTGGCTGGGACATTATGCACCACTAGCGGAAGGGGAGAAAAGGCTGCTGAATGAGGTACGCTGGTTCAGACATTATGTACCACTAGCGGAAGGGCAGAAAAGGCTACTGGATGAGGTACGCTGCTTGGGACATTATGCACCAGTAGTGGAAGGGAAGAAAAGGCTGCTGAATGAGGTACGCTGGTTGGGACTTTATTTATTTAGACATATTTGTATGCCACCTTATCCTTCAATCAAGGTGGTCACGTCACATCACAATTGGAGTGTTACATTTAACATTAGGGTACGTGTAATTAACAGCAAACATTTAGACAGTACACTTAACAGTGTTTAGGTAGTACATTTGATGGTTAACATTTAACGGGAGTGTATTTAATAACTTGGTATGATAAACTTGTGTGTATGGATGGAATGAGTGCGTGCTTAGTTGGCAGAGGATATAGTGTATCTGTTTAGGTTGGGGATGCTGCCTGAATGGTCATATGTTTCTATAAATAAGAATGTTTTGAGGTCTTTGCGGAAGTCTGTAAGGTCATCTAATTCCCTCAGGCTCGTTGGGAGGGAGTTCCATAGTGTGGATGCCAGTAGTGATGGTGCTCTTTTTGAAGCTGTTTGTTTGGTTTTGTGATAGCCTGCAGGTGTGTCGATTATGTTATTGCTTCTTCTTGGTCTATTGCTGTGATCAATTGTTATAACTTTAATCAACTGCTTCAACACGATAACGGATTGGCTCCTTAATAAGAACCTGCGAATAAACTTCAAAAAGACTGAAGTCCTAATCACAAGAAACAAACACTTCTCACCTCCTTCGACCCTCAAAGGTGAAATTAGGTCTTACCTGCTAATTACTTTTCCTTGAGCTCTCTCCGGGCCAGTCCAGGGAAACGCTAGGGTAGTCAATCCCCTTCAGCAGCTGAGGACTGAATACTTCAAGTTTTCTTGAGAGCCTAAGCCACTCCCCCTGAGGTCAATACTCCAGTCTACATCTGACAAAGCAGCTAGCTCAACATCTGAAACGGAAAAGGCACAACAGAGGAACTGATAAACTGCCATATTCTCAAGGCATGAACCACCCAATAGTATGTCGCTATTTTTTTTTTTTGTTTTGCAATTTAAAATAAAAAAAAAAAAAAAGACAGGAGAAAATAACTCCTCCGCCCACAGTTAACGAAACCCCAAGCTACGCCTAACTGAAGAAAAAAATGAAATCTTCTAGCAGTCTTGCGCTCCGGTAGACGAACCAAGAAGGGGTGGGCCCTGGACTGGCCCGGAGAGAGCTCAAGGAAAGGTAATTAGCAGGTAAGACCTAATTTCACCTTCCTTATCACTTCTCCGGGCTAGTCCAGGGAAACGCTAGGGCAGTACCAAAGCAGTACCTAAATCCGGGAGGGACCCGCAAGACCAGCGATAATCGCCGAAGCCCCAACCTTCGCATCCTCTCGGGCCTGAACATCCAATCTGTAATATTTTGCGAACGTATGCAAAGAAGACCACGTCGCTGCCCTACAGATATCCACTGGAGGCACGAACGCATACTCCGCCCAGGAAGTGGCTTGAGAACGAGTGGAATGAGCCTCCGGCTTCATAAGATGCGCCAATAGCCCGCTTCACCCATCGAGCAATTGAGGCTTTGGAAGCAGCCTGACCCTTCTTTGGACCGGCAAACAGAACAAATAACCTATCGGACTTGCGAAAAGGCTTAGTAATCCTCAGGTAACTTTTCAAGACGTGTCCCATATCCAATCTACGGAGAGAACGATCCATCGGCGAACCGGAGAGATCGGAGAAAATCGGCAACGCCACCGATTAACATGAAAGGCCGACACCACCTTAGGCAAAAACGAAGGCACCGTCCGCAAAAGGACCTTTTCAGGCAAGAATTGAAGATAGGGCTTGCGACAGGATAGAGCTTGCAAGTCAGAAATCCGCCTGGCTGAACACAAGGCCACAAGGAAGGCTGTTTTCCATGAAAATTCTTTCACCCGAGCCGAGGAAGCCGAAGCAAACGACGGGTGCGACAAACCCTCCAAAACCAGATTCAAATCCCAAGACGGCACCACCCGACGTAACGGAGGTCTAAGAAGCCTGGCCGCCCGAAAAAACCATTGCACATCGCCATGCGTTGAGACGGCGACTCTGCACTGGTCCTCTAAAACACGTTAGTGCCGCCAAATGCACCTTCAATGTACTGAAAGTCAAGCCCTTATCTAAGCCATCCTGGAGAAACAAGAGCAGTTGCGGCAAAGTAGAAGACATAGGTCGAAGATTCCGTTGTGTACACCAATCTTCAAATACCCTCCAGACGCGAACGTATGCGAGCGAAATTGTAGGACGCTTAGACCGAAGCAAGGTAGCCACTACAGCATCCGAGTAACCTTTGCGTTTTAAGCGATGCCCTTCAAGAGCCAAGCTGTAAGCAAGAAGCGATCCACCTGCAGCATGAGAACTGGACCCTGACTTAACAAATTGATCTGACTCGGAAGTCGCCAAGGAGAATCTACCAAGAGCCGCACGAGATCGGCATACCAAGGACGACGAGGCCAATCCAGAGCAATGAGAATCACTGTGCCCTGGTGAGTCGCTATACGCTGAATGATCCGTCCCAGCATCGGCCACGGAGGAAACATGTACAGAAGAGTGTCCAAGGGCCAGGGCTGGACCAGCGCATCCAGTCCCTCCGACATGTGCTCTCTGCACCTGCTGAAGAACCGAGGCGCCTTGGCATTGCCGAGAGTGGCCATGAGATCCATCACCGGGCGCCCCCAGCGCAGCGTCAACTCGTGAAAAACCGCCGCATTCAGCTCCCATTCCCCTGGATCGAGGACATGGCGACTGAGAAAATCGGCTTGCAGGGTGTCCTTGCCTGCCACGTGCGCCGCCGATAACGCCACTAGATGGCTCTCCGCCCAAACGAACAAGTCCTGGCATTCGACGAGCAAAGGCACGCTCTTGGTACCACCCTGCCGATTGACATAGGAAACTGTCACCGCATTAATCGGAAAAAACTCGAACTGCCGTCCCTTCGATCAAGCGCTCGAAATGACGAAGAGCGAGACGGACTGCCCGGAGCTCCAACCGATTGATCGACCACGAGGCTTCTTCCGCGGACCAGCAACCCTGCGCCACTTGAGACTGACAGTGAGTGCCCCAGCCGGAGAGACTGGTGTCCGTGGTCACTAACACCCACGTAGGATCTTGCAAAGGCACCCCGGCCCTGAGATGCGCGGGATTCAACCACCAAACCAGACTTGACGGACGAGCTCCGGACAGACTAGTCTCTGCGAGAGAGGATGAAGTTGAGACCACCTGGAAAGTAACCCCTGCTGCAGAGGCCTCATATGAGCCCTGGCCCACGGGACCAGATCCAACGTTGCCGCCATGGACCCCAAGAGTTGCAAATAGGTCCACGCCGAAGGAGCCGGACTCAGCAAAAACGCCCGCACCTGCTCCAAGATCTTTAACACCCTGCTCTCTGGCAGTAGAACCGACCCTCGCTTCGTGTCGAAGAAAGCACCGAGATAGGCAAGTTGCTGCACGTGACTCTTCGCATGGTTGATGACCCAACCTAAGCGCTCTAGCAGGTGCACCACCCGAGCCGTCGCCTCGACCGAAGCCGCCCAAGTATCCACTCTGATTAGCCAGTCGTCGAGATACGGATGTACCCGAATCCCGTCCTTCCGCAGAGCCGCCGCCACGACTCCCAGCAGCTTTGTGAAGGTGCAAGGAGCAGTGGCTAGGCCGAAAGGCAATGCCCGGAATTGAAAGTGACCCATTGGAAGGGCGAAGCGCAAAAACCACTGATGAGCTTCCCTGATGGGTATGTGCAGATAAGCCTCCGTGAGATCTATGGCCGAGAGAATCTCTCCCGGCTGAACCGCCCAAATAACGGCGCGCAGCATCTCCATGCGAAAATGCGGAACGCGTAAGGCGCGATTTACGTGCTTGAGATCCAGAATTGGACGAAAAGAACCTTCCTTCTTGGGAACCACAAAATAAATCTAGTACCGACCGAAGCCGTACTGGTCGCGAGGCACCGGAATGACTGCCCGCAGCTGCAACAGATGCGACAGCGTATCGGCGATTGCCTGCGATTTCGGTCCGGGAGCACAGGGAGACAGCAGAAAAGCGTCCGTCAAAGGGGAAGCGAAATCTAGCGCATACCCTTTTTGAATGATCTCTAGCACTCATTTGTCCGAGGTTATCGCGGTCCAGGCCGAGGAAAACTCCTGAAGACGACCCCCGACAGGGATCGGAGCCTGGACCAGCAAACCTTCATTGCGGCTTCTTACCAGCGGAGTGCTGAGCCGTAAAGTAGGATCTACCGAATCCACGAGTTCCGCGAAAGGAATTTCCGCAAGATCCGAAACAGCCCCTGGGATAGGGGGCAAATCAAGCTCCGCGAAACCTACGAGTATCTTTAAGCTGACCGCGTTGCCCGGGAATTCCTCTAGTCGCCTTTGGCTTATCCTCTGGCAAACGACCTCCCTTAGAATCCCCGAGGTCCTTAACAATCTTCTCCAGAGCCTCCCCAAACAGTAACTTACCCTTATAGGGGAGTCTACTGAGGCGCAACTTAGACAAAACGTCCGCTGACCAATTACACAACCAAAGAAAGCGTCTGGCCGCCACCAGCGAGGCCATAGACTTTGCAGCAATCTGCACCAAGTCATAGAAGGCATCAGCCAGATAAGCTGCCGCCGACTCCAACTTCGCACCTTCCGCCAAAGCAGACGTCCCTGGATCTGCAGAGACCTCCCCTCGGAGCCAGTGGATGGAAGCTCTGGACACATACGCACCACAAACGGAAGCCTGCAGCGCAAGAGCGCTTGAATCAAACGCCTGCTTCAACAGAATCTCTAAACTTACGATCCTGCAGATCCTTAAGGGCCGCCGCACCTTCTACCGGAATCGTGGTCTTTTTAGTCACAGCAGAAACTAAGGCATTCACCTTAGGCATCCGCAACAAGTCTCTCTCCTCTTGCGGGACGGGGTAGAGGCGAGCTAAGGCGCGACCACCCCTCAGGGAGGCCTCCGGACACTCCCACTCCGATTCAATCATCTGCTTGATAACCCAGTGCACCGGAAAACAGCGTTGCTCCGCCTTAAAGCCCTGTAACAACGGATCCTCCAGGGGCTCCTGCGAACCCGAGGGTAAGAGGAGATTCAAGGCCGCCAAAGACTGAGAAATAAGAGCGCCCAGCTCCTCCTTCCGAAACACCCGAAAAACATTAGGATCATCGCCAGGCGCAATCTCACCTTCTTCAAGCTCCCCTGGCCAAGGATCTGCCCCTGCTTCAGACAGGACCTCACTGTCCTCCCCTAGCTGGGCCTCAGTGACCAGGGATCCCAAGGGATCTAAACTGCACAGAGCCGCCAGCACCGCTTGGGAAGTACCCTCACCAGGATCCCCTGCAACGTCTGCTGACCGAAGCACCTCAAAAAGAAGGGGAACCGGAGGGCCCAGGTCCTGACTGAGAGGATTTCAACAAAAAGGCTTTATGCATCGCCAGAATGAATTCAGGCGAAAAAAAGGCAGACACCCCTTCCTGAGCTTCAGGAAGACCTTTGGGAACCTTCACTGCCCTCGTAGACTCCTTAGCAGACTTAGATTTTCGCTTACCAGGCTTCTGAAGGCCCGCGGGAGGAACGGACGGCTCCTTCAAAATGGCCACCGTTCCCGCCTTTTCCAGGGTACCAAGGGCCTCTCAGAATCAGAGGAGAGCTTGCCGTCCATCCCGATGCTCCAAATAGAACCCCCCGGGAAGAACAAAACGCCCGCAGAGACAAAAAAAACCGTGGCCCGGTACTTTGAAAAACGGCGAAATCACACACCCAAACAGCCGCGAACGAATCCGGATGGAAGGCAAGCGACTCCCCACCGCACAAGCTCACCTGATTGAACCAAGCAGCGCGGCCCCGAAGATCGACTTCCTGCTGCTAGCGGGAGTGCGATCATGCGGCGGTACAGAGAGATAGAGGGAAACTGGGGCTCCCAGCACCAATCAAGGAAGATGCAGACGCCCGAGAGAAGGCAGGCTCTACCCCCTCCGCCCCCTAGACAGGCAGGCCAGGGCCGTCAACACCGCTACAGGAGCTGTTCTTATTACTATTTTTATGTTCTGAAAAAGAAAAAGAAAAAAAAATCAGACCCTTAAGTAGCTCCTGAGAATATAGCCAAATATCAGCCCTGCTAGGACCAAATCGCTATATAACCTAGGAAAATAAAACAAAATGATTCTCTGACAGGGAGATGGCTAACATTGATCCTCTTCAGCTGCTGAGGACTGAAAGACTGGAGTATTGACCTCAGGGGGAGTGGCTTAGGCTCAAGAAAACTTGAAGTATTCAGTCCTCAGCTGCTGAAGGGGATTGACTACCCTAGCGTTTCCCTGGACTGGCCCGGAGAAGTGATAAGGAAGTAAGAGACGCTGAACTCCCAGTCAAGTCATCCATACGCTACCTTGGTGTTACAATTGATCAACAACTAGACTTCAAGGAACACATAAAAAACACAGTAAAAGCCATTTACCACAAGATCAAAACCCTCCGACTCCTAAGACCATGCTAAAGCCTGAGGACTGCCGCACAATGATTTTGGTTAGGAGGGGCTCAGATTGCTACTTTTAAGTAATGGTCGTATCATTGCGTGCTTTAGTGGTTGCGGCATATATCCTTGTTGGAGTGAGTCTTTGACGATTTTTTTTAATGTTTGAGAAAGTTGGCTTTTTGTAGCTTTGAGCCACGTCACTGGGCATGGGTCTGATGGCGAGGTTGTTGTGTTTAGTCCAGATATAATGTCTTCTATTTGCTGCTTTGTTGGTATGTTGAAGCTCTCCCATGTTTGATGTTTTGTTTATCATGTAATCGTTTGTTTGTGGTATAGTAGAGCATGTTTGGTTGGTATTTTTTTTACATAATGTAATCTGCATATTTTTGTGGGTACTTTGTTGCGTATTGTCCTTTGTAAGCTTTTGGACAATGCTAAAGAGTTCTCTTGGTCTGTTAGTAGATTTCATGATTAGGTTGGTGTGGTGTTGCTGTTTATGTTCATTTAGTAGATTGTTATATTCCAATTGTTTGTCTTTGTATTGGGTTAGGAGGTAGCGTGATTTGTTCCGCCTCCATTTTCTTTCCAGTCTTCTGAGTGTGCGTTTTGCAACTCTGATTTCATTTGAGTACCATGGGGCGGTGGATCTCTTGCGTGTTTTTGGTTATTTGATGGCTGGGGCTGATGCTGCGTTGGATATTATTGTGTTCCATTCTTCTATGTTTAGGTCAAGGGTGTCGTGCTTCTGTTGAAGTTGTGGAGTGATTTTGTTTATGAATGAGTCTCTGTTAAATGTTTTGAACCATCTAGTTATTCGTTCATCATCTTTGCGTTGGGCGGGGTTATTCAGGGTCATGGTGAATTCAATCACATGGTGGTCTGACCAAGGGACTGGCGTGATTGTTGGTTTTGTGGTCTTGTTTTGTTCCACTAATTGCATTGGCATGAAGACCATGTCCAGAGCTGTACCATGCTGGTACGTTGGGGCGTTAATTGTCTGGCAGTATTTTAATGACCCCATGGCTTTTAAGAACATTGCGGTTTCTCTGGTGGGTGCGGATGTTAGGTTGTAGTCTCCTAATGCAATGAGGGGTTTGTATCTTCTGTTATGTGCACATATTGTTTCGATTACTGTGGATAGGTGTTCAGTTGTGGTTCCAGGTGGTCTGTATGTGAGGGAGATGCTTAGGTATTTGTTGGCTATAGTGAATGTGTTAGATTCAATAGTATTAGTGGTGGCGATTGTTTTAAATCTGTATTCCTTTCTGGTAAGTATTAGTACTCCTCCTCCTCTCTTTTGTGCTCTGATGCAGTTAAATGTCGAGTATCCTGTTGGGGTTACTTGGTTTAATATGACCTGGTCTGAGTCGTCTAGCCAGGTCTCGGTGATGCATATTATATCCAGCTTCTTGTCGTGGATTAGGTCAAGGAGAGTATTTGGCTTGTTCCTGATAGATCTAGCATTTAGTAGAGCAAACCTGATGTTTGTTGTTACGATTGGGTTTGTGTGTTCATTGTCTGTGTGGTGAGCAGGTGTGTTACGTGTGGCATTGTAAGGTTTGTGGGCTGTATGCTTTGGTTGTTGACATTCTTTGGATAGGTGTGATGTTAGTGTGCACCTGGGTTGGGTGGTATGTAGGTTTATCAAGGGGATTTGCTCATTGTATCTGATGTTGTGTGCATGGTGCGAACATGTGGAGAAGTGTGAGGTAGGCCACGAGGTAGTGGGTAGTGGAGTGCATTTTCTAATTTGTATTTTACTGACCTGGGAATAGGTTTGTGGTTTACTGACATGGGCTCAACTTGATTTGTGTCCCATATGTGCATTTTTGTGTTGTTAGTGGTATTTTTACTATATGTGTTGTATTACTTGTGGTTGGTTAGCAGACTAGCTATGAAGTAGTAGTGGAGTTAATTGAATTAATGGGCTATACAGCATGAGTTGTTTTACAAAGCAAATATTGCAAACAGTGGGTAGCAAGTTCTATGCAATTAATCTACAAGCAATGGATTGTCCAGGCAAGGCAGCAGAGTTAGCTAACAAGCAGTGGATTTTCCAGGCAGGGCAGCAGAGTTAACTTACAAGCAGTGGATTGTCCATATAATGCAGCAGTATTCACACGGTGGCACGGTCAGTCCCCGGCATCCGCTGGTCAAGGTGCAGTGATGTTCATGTTAATGGAGTAGGGCCCATGATGCAGTTCCTAGGCTGCCATTTGGCGCACGCCTAAGGGCCACGCCAAAAGGCCCTCTGGCAAGGCCCTCAGACGCAAGCCCGCCAGGCACGGGCGCGCTCGATGGTGCTCGGTTTTATCCCCTGCCACCCGGAACTGCTCCCACTCTACCCTGATCGCTCGGGGGGAGCGTGTGGTGCACCACTAGTGGAAGGGGAGAAAAGGCTGCTGAATGAGGTACGCTGCTTGGGACATTATGCACCACTAGTGGAAGGGGAGAAAAGGCTGCTGGATGAGGTACGCTGGTTGGGGCAGTAATTCTGAGTGTGGAGCAAGTGGCTTTGGCAGGCTGCAGCTGCTGGAATGCTTTGAACAGACAAGAACTGTGCTGAAGGATTTGTGAAAGGAGAAATTTTACTTGCTGTTAATTTCCTTTCCTGGCGTCCTGCTGGACCAGTCCAGACTAGTGAGTTATCTCTCCCTGCCAGCAGATGATGGGGGACAGAGAAAAGAAAAAACTATGCAGTGAGACCACCACTGACATAAAACCTAGCACAGCTAGAGGGAGCTCTCAGTATTTTCATAACCAGCAATAGAAGGTAGCCAAATCCTCCAAAGGAACCCCTCAGTGAGGACAATTATATACAATCTCTGCACGGTCCAAAGGGACAAATATACATAAGGTTGCAGTCCAAGGCACAAGGCTGAACAAGGCAGGTTCTGGGCTGGTCTAGCAGGACTCCGGGAAAGGAAATTAATGGCAAGTAAAATTTCTCCTTCCAGATCTTCCTGCTAGACCAGTCCAGATTAGTGGAATGTACCAAAGCTACTCCATCCCAGGGCGGGAAGAAAGTGTAGTGGAAGAACACCCAAGCCAAACCACATGACCACTTAAACATGCACGTCTAGCCAGTAGTGCCAAGGAGCACCAAGCAGCCACCCTGAAATTGTTCAAGGGCAATGCACAAGAAGACTCCACCCAAGAAGCTGCCTGGGCCAGAGTCAAATGAGCCTTGAGACCTGGGGAAACTGACGTACCTCGCATCAGGTAGGCTGAGGTGACAGTGTCCTTGATCCAGCAACCTAGGATCACCTTGGTCACTGCTTGTCACTTCTGGGGTCCAGCAAAAAGGACAAAGAGGTGATCAGAAAGACGAAAGTCATTTGTCAATTTCAAGTACCACAAGAGTGCACCACAGGTGTCCACAAAAACGCAAGCCTTTGTCTGGTCCGGTGCATTGGTCTGGCAAAAAGGCCAGCAAGAACAGCATGTGAGAGAACACCTTGGGCAAAAAGGAGGGAACCGGGTGAAAGGTCACTTCTTTGGCAGAGAAAGTCAATAAGGGGTTGCAGCAGGAAAGCACCCGCAATTCCAAATTCCACTGTGGCAAACTGATAGCTGTTAAGAACACCATTTTCAAGGACAGATCCTTGATGGTAACCCACCCAAGTGGCTCAAAGGGCAGACACATGAACGCTCGAAGAACGAGAGTCAAGTCCCACAGCGGGACTATGATGTATACTAGTGGATGAAGGGTCCAAACCCCACGTAAAAAGTGGCTCACATCCCAGTGGGCTACAGCACATGGCCCGGCACTAGAAAGCAAATACAGGAAAGTGCCGCTATCTGCACCCTGATCAAGCTCAAACCTTTCTCAACTCCCTCTTGAAGGAAGGCTAGAAATGAGGGGTATTAACAGCCCCCATATGGAAAGGCAACATTGACGACACCAGTTCTCAAAGAGATACCAAATTCTAGCATAAGCCAATGAGGTGGAGCACCGCCTGGTCTTCAGCAGAGAACATCCCTTATGCCTTAGGCGACTGTGCTGTAGTAAACCCATCCTGCCCCCAAGGCACAGAGACTGGGAGGTGAGGAGAGGAGATGATGTCTGCATGCCACGGCTGATGAGGCCAGTCTGGGGCCACCGGGATCAGCAGACTCAGGTGACCCTCAATCTTCTGAAGAACTCTGGGTATCATGGTCACGGGGCACAGACACAGAGGGGAGGATCCAGGGGGCTAGGGTTATGGATGGCTGAAGGAGGGGACCTTGACATTGACTGCAGACACCAACCAGTTTGCCCTCGGGAGGCCGCACTGATCCATATCTCAGGGGTGGGCAAGTCCGGTCCTGGAGAGCCGCAAACCAGTCAGGTTTTCATGATGGCCCTAATGAATATTCATGGACCTATTTCCATACAATGGAAGGCAGTGAATGCAAACAGATCTCATGAATATTCATTAGGGACATCATGAAAACCTGACTTGTCTGCGGCTCTCCAGGACCGGACTTGCCCACCCCTGCACTATCTGGTTGAACATCCAAGGTGGCTAGTTCCCATTCCCTAGGATTGAGGTGGTAACGGCTGAAGAAATCTGCTTCCTGATTGTCCTCACCCGCAATGTGCTGGACTGTAAATACTTAAGAGGTGCAATTCTGCAAAGGAAACAGTAGAGACATTTCCTGAGCTACTTTTGGGCACTTCGTTCCGCCCTGGCTATTGGCATAAGCCACCACAGTTGCTTTGTCCGAGAGGACTCACACAGTGCTCCCATGAAGCAGCTCACTCAAGTGTAGCAATGCCAGATGAATGGTCCTGGCCTCTAGACGATGGATGGCCCATTTTGCTTCCACCGGAGACCACTGACCTTGTGCAGTCTGGCTAAGACAGTGAGCACCTCAACTGGAAAGATTGACATCAGTGGTGAGGAACACCCAAGGCTGGAGTTTCGAGGGACATTCCCCTCAACATGTCGGGGGAGGTCCACCAGTGGAGGCTGTCTTGATACAAAAGAGGAAGCGGGAGGTGGACTCTATAATCCTGCGAGCACAGGAACCAGCAAGTCAACAAGGCCCACTATAGAGGATGCGTACGTTCCTGCACCCGGGGCAACAGTTCCAGGGTTGCGCCATAGCTGCCAAAAGCTGAAGGGAGCGGCATTCCCCAAATTCCCAAGATTGGCTGCAAAACTTGGCCCAGCACTCCCCTGTAAGGAAGACACTGCCTACACGGGTGCTGAAACGAGCCTCAAGAAAATTCAGATTTTGAGACAGCATCAGGAAGCTCTCGCTGCTATTGATGACCAAGTTGAGTCGCTCAAAGAGTTGGACCAATCAACAAAGTGCCTGAATGGCTTCTGGCCAAGAGTTGGCCCAGATAAGCCAGTCGCCCAGGTAGTGGTGTATGCAGACGCCCTTGTGTCTGAGTCTCACCACAACTACCACCATCACCTTGGAGAACATATGAGGGGTGGGGTGGCCAGGCTGAAGGGCACTGGACAAAACTGGTGGTAAGAGATAGATTGCAAACCAGAGAAAGCACTGCTGGTCCTCCCTGATGGGAATGTGAACACAGACCTCCGCCAAATCCAAGGAGTCGAGGAATTTGTCCTTCTGGACCACCTAGATAACCGACCGCAGCGTTTCCACGCGGAACCGTGGAACTCTCAAGCTGCAGTTGACCCCTTTGAGTGCACTCCAAAACATTTTTGTCTTATAATGTTGAGCACGCAGCACTGTCGTCAGATGGGCCCATTTGTGATAAAATAGTTGCAAACGGCCTGCCACTTGCGAGAGATGGAAATGGGCCCCCAGAACAGTCAGTGGGAGAGGCAGGAAAGAGAGGACTTTCCCGCAATGGAAGTCTCCAAATAAGTCTGGCATCTGCCATGAAAGGACTGGGACTTCGATTCTGTTCCAGAAGAGGAGGTAGTCTGATTATTTGGTTGACACTGATGAGAATCTCAGAACGTCAGCAACAAAGATGATGCCCCCGATGTAAAAGAATTAAGAGTGCATGGAGGAACCCTTGGGCTTATCCTTCCGCAGCCACTGCGGCTTGACCTCGCCGATATCTGTGACTAACTTTCCCCAAGTCCTCACCAAACAGGAGCCCATCCCTACAGGGTAATTTGGCTAAGCGCCCCTTAGAGGCATGTTAAAAGATGAGTGAAAGCTATCGCCATAGGGTCCCACATCCGCTGTGGCTAAAACACTTGTGACTGATGTGGCTGGGAGCACTGCGACTGTGGAAACAGAGGAAGAGCAAACTCCCTGTCGGCCACAGGATTTGGTTCCACGGTGAAATTCGACATCACGAGAAGAGCAGGTGCTGATAATCCCCACCGTGGAAGCCAGCAATGAAGCCTCAACTGCACTGGGAACTGGAACCGCAAACAAGGACACCGAAGTGGCAGGTTTCTCCTGGATTGGCTGGGCAAGCAGCGCAGAGACGAACAACAAGGGAACAGTCATTGCTTACTGCAACTGAGGCATCAAGGCAGGAACTGATCCTAACACAGCACCGACTAGAGGGGTATCTCATACTCCCTAGGGTCTCACCAGCCAAGGTGCACTGAAACCAGTCTCAAACTGGCCAGGAGCTGTAGGCCTTAAGGAAGGAAAAATGGTGTGCAGCCTGCACAGGCCGAGGATGTCAGGAGGGAAAGGCAGGATCACAGCAAACACTCATGGTTAGGTGCAGCGGCCTGTACAGAGCGGGGATCTCATGCAGGAAAGGTGGGATCACAGCAAACACTCATGGTTAGGTGCAGCAGCTCCTTTTTGCCACCAGCGAAGTTTAGCAGTTGCCCGCTGGAAATAGCAGTGATCCCCATGGGAGCGCGGGGTGGGGGGTGCAGGGAGGAAACCCTGATCGGATCTACACAGAACTCTGCAAAAGGCTTCAGACCTATTATACTTTTTTTAAATTTTTTTTAAAGAAAGAAAAGTAAAGTAAAAGGAGAAAGAAAAGAAAAAGACCGAGAGACAGTTAAGGGTTCCTCAGGAGGATCCTCATGGTCCAACGCCCCCACCAAGCTATGTTGGCTCTCCTAGTCAGGAGCTAGCCCCAAAGTAACAGAACCACCACAAAAGGGGGTCTCATACACCCCCTGGGATGTAAAGTGGCCGAGCTGCACTGCACCCAGACTGGGCAGGAGCTATAGACCGCTCTAAGCCCCTCTGGAAGAATTCAAGCACAGAAGAAAACCACCATCTGTGAGACAGAGAAAATACCGAGGTCTCCCTCTAGCTGTGCTAGGTTTTATGCCAATGGTGATGTCACAGCATAGTTCTGCTTTCTTTTCTCCGTCTCCCATCATCTGCTGGCAGGGGGAGATAACCCACTAGTCTGGACTGGTCTAGCAGGTCTGGAACTGCAGAGGAAGCATCTTGTGTGTTTGCTGTCAGGGACTGTGTAAAGAGCAGCATGTCTAGGTATCTTGGTGCTAAGGTCTAAGAGTATGGAAGAAAGATGGTGGCTTTGGGAGCGGTATGTGTGTAGCAAGTGATGTCATGTGGAAGGGTGAGACAGTAGATGGCACAGTGAGTGTATTTAGTTAATAGGGAGAGGTCACGGTGGGGTGGGGGGCTTGGAAGAGCCGAGCAGAAAGGGAAGCAGTGTGTAGACATAAGGAAATCAATGACTGTTCAACTGGGTCCTTTTAGCCTTTGTGTTTTTTGGGCAATAAAAAAAATGGAAATTACACTTACCTGGTAATTGTTCCCTTCTTTAGGGACTCCAGTTTAGTCCTCCACCTCTGGGTAGTGCACCTCCTCCTGCAGCATGAAGACTGGACCAATCAGAATCTTGTCCTCACTGGCTGTATCCTGCTGGAGATCCCATCAGCCCCAGTGAACTATTGACAAAGCAGACTTAAAGGAGCAACACCTAAGTAGTAAAGAAACTGACTAACCATAACGGTAAACTAGTAAGGTGAAACATTAACCTTAAACTATCAACCTGACACCCCCCCCCCCCCCCGAGAAAGAGGAAGCCAGTATTCCGCAGTTTGCTTCTGCCCCATCACCCCAGAACAAATGAGAGAAACAGCAGAAGGCTAAGAGAGAAAAAGAAAGAAACAGAGGTGAAGGAAAGCCTGGCCATGGCCAAAGGCTCCAAACATGAACCATGCTGCGTTCTGCCTACGGGAATCATCTCTTTTCGCAATTACAGCATCCTTCAGAAAGAAACTCACTCCCGGGTGGGAATGAGGACTAGTTCCTAAAGGAACAAAAATTACCAGGTAAGCGTAATTTCCATTTCCGTCCTCCACCTCTGGGATGTATCAGAGCAGTCATCATTGGGAGGGACCTTTCCAACCGGCACGTAACACCGCCGATCCAAAGAAGGCATCTCTCGCTGCCAAAACATCCAGATGGTAGTGCTTGCTGAAAGCATGAAGGGACGACCAGGTAGCCGCCCTACAAATTTCCTCTGACGGAACCAAACTGTGCTCTTCCCATGACGTCGCCTGCACTCTAGTAGAGTTCTCCCGTAATCCCACCGGAACCGGACGCCCTTGCAAAATATATGCTGACGTAATTGCTTCCTTAACCCATCTGGAAATGGAAGCTTTTGCCACCGCTTCTCCCTTGCGAGCACCGCCAAAGAGCACAAAGACGGTCTGACTTACGGTAGGCCTCTGAAACCTTTAGATACCGGCGCAACACTCAGACGTCCAGATGATGCAAACCACGGTCCGTGGCGTGCTCTGCCACAGAGTTGAACACTGGAAGGAAGACCGATTGGTTCAAATGAAACGGAAAGACCACCTTAGGCAGAAAGGATGGAACCGGCCTTAATACGACCTTGTCTCTAGAGAAGGATAAGAACGGCTCCCTGCCGTAATTCCTTGTCGTAATGCCTGCAACTCCGAAATTCGCCTCGCTGAACAGATGGCCACCAGGTACGCTGTCTTCAACGTTAGGTCCTTAACCGATGCCTGGCTCAGGGGTTCCAAGGGTTTCCTGGCTAAGGCCTCCAAAACCAGATTCAAATCCCATGGTGGCACAGATACTCTGTGCGAGGGCTGAAGCCTGAACACCGCCCTAAGGTAATGCTGCACATCTGCGTGCGAACCCAGGGCTACTTCCTGAATTTTGCCCCTGTAACAAGAGAGAGCTGCCAGTAGGACCTTCAAGGAACTGGCAGCTAATCCTTTCTCAAAACCGTCTTGCAAGAAACTGAGTACCGCTGGAATGGAAGCAGTCACCGCCCGGATTTGCCGTCAGGAACACCAATCCTCAAAGATCTGCCACACGTGCACATATGTGAGAGATGTGGAAATCTTTCTTGCTCGAAGCAGCGTGGCGAGGACCGCTGCTGAATAGCCTTTCCTTTTCAACCTTGCCCTTTCAAAGGCCATACCGTAAGCAAAAATCAATCCACCTGAGCATTCGCAGGGGACCCTGAATCAGCAGATCGACCAATGTTGGAAGCCTCCATGGCTCTCCGTCGAGCAGGCGAACTAGATCTGCATACCACGGGCACCTTGGCCAGTCCAGGGCCACCAACAGTACCGTGCCGCGGTGTGCCTCGATGTGCTGAACCACTCGGTCTATAAGTGCCCATGGGGGGAAGACATATAGGAGCCCTGACGCCGGCCAGGGCTGAATGCGAGCGTTGATGCCTTCGGACATCCTTTCCCTCCGTCTGCTGAAAAACCGACGTTTTTTCCGACTGAAAGGTCGCCATGAGATCTATTATCGGCGGCCCCCACCTGTGAACAATTTGCACGAACAGCTGCGGATGAAGCTCCCACTCTCCGGCGTCCACCCGCACCCTGCTGAGGAAATCTGACATCACATTGTCCTTTCCTGCGATATGCACTGCCAAAACGGCCTGCAGACGACGTTTATCCACAAGAACAACTCCTCTACCTCTTCCTCCATGGCCATACTTTCAGTTCCGCCTTGTCGATTGATGTGGGCCACCGTTGCCGAATTGTCCGAGAACTCTCACCGCTCGACCCTTCACTGAACTTTCGAACGCCTGCAGCGCTAGGAAAACCGCCCACAGCTCGAGGTGGTTGATCGACCAAGAGGCCTCGTGGGGAGACCAGATCCCTTGCGCGAACTGGCCCCCGCAATGGGCTCCCCCCACCAAAGACTTGCATCCGTCATCAGAGGGAGCCAATCTGGTTGTTCCAACGGCATGCACGCTTGCAGGGACTCCGGGGACAGCCACCACTGCATGGCTCGTCTGACCCGCATCGGGCAGGGAAGGCGTTTGTTCAGCAAGTCCGTCTAGTTCGACCAGCGTCGCAGCAATGCCCTTTGTAACAGCCACATATGAAACCTGGCCCACGGCACCACCTCCAGAGTTGCCGCCATGGTCCCCAGCAGCCATAGGTACCACTACGCTGACGGCGCCGGGGACCCCAAGAACCTGCGCAAGAGCTTGCGTAGGACCTGCACCTGGCAAAAATACCAAGCCTCCTGAGGTGTCAAAACAAACTCCTAGATATTCGAGCGTCTGTGACGGAGCTAAGTGACTCTTCTTTGCGTGGACTACCCAACCGAGACTCTGTAGAATCTTCACCACTCTGTCTGTGGCTTGCAAGCTCTCGACCTTGGACTTTGCCTGAATTAACCAATCGTCGAGATAAGGGTGAACTAGAATGCCCTCTTTTCGTAAAGCCGCCGCCACCACCACCACCATGATCTTGGTGAAAGTGTGCTCTGCCGTAGCTAACCCGAACGACAACGCTTGGAACTGATAATGGCCCCACGGGAAGGCGAACCTCAGGAATTTTTGATGGGCTTCTCCGATCAGAATGTGCAAGTAGGCCTCCGTGAGATCGAGTGACATCAAAAACTCTCCTTTGACGCACCGCCACAATGACGGATCTCAGGGTTTCCATGCGGAAATGAGGAACTTGCAGACAACGATTCACTCCTTTGAGATCCAGAATAGGTTGGAGAGACCTGTCTTTCTTTGGCACCACGAAATAAACGGAGTAGCGACCTACCCCGAGGTCTGAGACAGGTACGGGAGCTACCGCTCCCAAGTTTAAACAGTCGATCTAACGTTAGATGGATCACTAGAGCTTTTTGCCGCCCTTTGCTGGGTGACAGAACAAACGTGTCCCGAAGCGGGCAAGCCAACTCCAGCGCATAGCCTTCTCGAACTATCTAACACCCACTGATCTGACGTTATTTGGACCCAGGCAGGAAGAAACTCCCGAAGCCGACCTCCTATCAATTGGCTTCCTACCAGGGTCTGCCTTGTTTCATTGAGGCTTTCAGTTAAAGGAGGCGGCGGCGGCAGCCGCGAAACCTCTGCCTGCCCTGCGAAACCCACGAAACCCTTGGGCTCTGTAGGCAAACCTGCAGCTCTGGAATCCTCCCAAGCAGGAAGACCAAAATCTTCTGAAGTCTCTAAACTGACCACAAGCGGGCGGAAAGGACCTCCCCTGCTTAGGCTTATCCTCCAATGAAACAACTGGTAAATGGTCTGTTTCTCTGAGTGTAAGTTTTTGTCAAATATGTAAAATGCAAAACACTCATCTCTTTTCTAACCTTTTCTCTCGTATGGTTACACAGGTCTGCAAAAAAATTTTTTTCGAGAGCTGTTTTGGTTATTCCACGTAATCTTTATGTTTTTTGGTGCGCTGAATCCGAAAATGACCTCCATTTTGTCATAGGACATCACGTTTCCTGACAATTTAGGTAACTATGTTAAATAAGGCAATACCTCAAAATAAATGGAAATACTTATAAAATTAAAGTTTTATTACAATATTTTCATGAAAATCCTTTTTTGAACTGAAATGAGTTCACCTACACACACTAAACTCGATTCTTCTTCCTTGTGAGGCTCCTCTTGGTGCATTTACGCTTGTGAGTAGCATCTGGAATGTCTCTCTGAAGCATCCAACAGTAGTCTGCCATCATTGTAATGCTCCATTTTCCCTGGTATCTCCTTTCCATCTCTTTAATGTCTTGGTGGAATTGTTCACCTTGTTCCTCACTCACAGCTCCCAAATTTTCAGGAAAGTAGTCAAGGTGGGACTGGAGGAAATGCACTTTCAAACACATCAGGCAACCTAAAGCTTGAAATGCTTTCAGCATTCGTCCGACGATCTTTTTGTAGTGAGGATCTTTGTTATTGCCTAAAAATTTCTGTACGACTTCTTTAAATGCAATCCACCCTTCATTTTGAGGATCCGTCATGGTATTGACAAACTCTTGATCAACTATAAGCCTTCTAATGTCTGGTCCGACGAACACACCTTCCTTCAATTTTGCCTCCGACAGGCCTGGAAACTTGGTGACCAAGTATTTGAAGCAATCTCCATCTCTTGGAAGTGATTTTACGAATTGCTTCATCAATCCCAATTTTATGTGGAGAGGTGGTAGAAGAACTTTATGGGAAGGTACCAAAGTTTCTCGGAGGACATTTTTTTCACCGACTGTTAGCACCCTCGGCTGCCAACTCTTCTTGGTCCAGTGATTTTGTCGGTCTCGACTGTCCCATAGACACAGAAAACAAGGATATTTGGTATACCCAGCTTGTTGCCCGAGCAGCATGCACAAGACCTTCAAGTCCCCACACACTTGCCAATCATGGTCTTCATATTTAAGTTTACGAAGAACCAATTCCAAGTTCTCGTAGGTTTCCTTCAAGTGTACGGAATGACCTACAGGTATGGAAGCGAAAAAACCCATTGTGGAGTAAAACTGTTTTGAGACTGCTTTTTGAAGAATCTATAAAAAGACGCCATTGCTCTGAATCATATTGGATTTTAAAAATTAACCCATCAGACCTTCGACATCGATGCAATAAACCAACTTGTCTTCCTGGGCGAAGTAAGGAACGAACTCCTTTTCATGATGTCTGAACCATGAAGATGACACTCCTGGCAACAATAAATTCCTGATTTTCAGCCTTGATCCGAGTAACTCAGTGGCATCTTTGGGAAGATTCAAGTCTCTTACCAAACCATTTATCTCCTCCTGAGAAAACAATTTTGGTCTTGTATCATCTTCAAAGTCAGAACTTGATTCGTCATCTGGTTCAGGTATGACTTCAACTTCATCGGAGCTAGGTATCTCTTCCAAGGTAGCAGGGGGCTTGGGTACTGGTATATCTGTGCCATGGAGGATGGGAAGAATTGCCGCGTGAAGATTGGGGTATGAAATGGAATGCTTCCATTTGGAATTAAACCCTTTCACATTGCATGAACAAAAGTAACAGTCGTCACTATGGTTCTTTTGCTCTCGCCATACCATAGGAATCCCATAACGGAAAGATTTTTTTCTTACCCTTGAACCAGTTTCGGAGGTCCTCAACACACCGTTTGCACACTTTATGAGGCACCCAGACTTTATCTTGATCTCCAATTTTTAATCCAAAGTATGCAAAGTATACTTTTTTCACAAAGTCTGTAATATTCTGCTGTTGCTTCAACACTGTATATTCACCACAGATGAAACAAAAACTGTCTGGCGAATTAATACACTTTCACGGAGCCATAACATAACGGTTGAAGAATGACGAGCTAACACGAATTGCGATGAAAAAGTGTGAACAGCCTAGAACCAAGAACCTGATGATGATTCGTGCACGAGTGTGGCATGCAGGAGAGAGCAGCTCTGTGTCTGTACACGAGAGGTCACAGTGCTGGCCACGCCCCCCTGCACTGACCGGAGCTGCTGCTATCTGCCCTGTGTCTCCCTCCCACTGGATTCTTCAGGAAAGATTAACCCCTTCTACCATTAGAAGCACAGACTTAAAACTTGCTTAGCTTATGTATATTGCTGACCATCAGATTTACAGTGCTATATATTTTTTTACATAACTCGGACAACCCCTTTAAGGTTTTTTTGGCATTTTATATCTTAAATGCACTTATGTGAATTAATTAATAGTAATTTAAATTAATTATAATGCCCTGTTCAATGTAATTTCAGTTTGTTCAATGTAAACCGCACTGATGCAGAATAGCGCGGTATATAAGAGAACTAAATAAATAAATAAATTTGAAAAAAATTGATAAATTTGAAGACAATTTTGCATGTTGTGGCAAATCATGACGTCTAGGAGTTTTTTCAATATTTTATTTGTTTTCAGCACACCAAAATACGTGGAAATTAGATGAAAACAATCAAACAGCTTTTTAGTTGAGGGTCTCAGACTTGATGGCACATACATTTTTAGACTTATTAAACATCTAATTTTTGTGCCCTTTAGCATCAATGACCCTCTATGGGCTACCTAGCCTAAGTTTCTTTAGAAACGTAAAAGTAAAGTGCTTGTAACTCTCTATTTTTCACTCAATGTGCTAGTTGCTCCTACAACTTTCATAACAGCACCTGTATTTTGTATTCAGTATAACCAACGTCGAATGCTTAACTTGTGTTTCTATGTATCTTCACGTTTCAAATTCACTCCAGCAATAGTGTTAGTTCTTATCCCAACGCCTTCCTTAGGCGCCTCCGTCGCGTTTCACTATGATGAGTTTCCTCAGGGGATTACTATCCTCTTCCATCGCTAGAAAACAAACGTATACATATAACCATTCTTTGTCAAAACTTCTCCTAGATTCCTTTATGTTGACAGTACTTTATCATGTAACTGTGTTGAGTGAATCACCTACCGGAGAGACGGATGATGCTGCACACGTTTCATAAAACCTCTGCCACTAAAACTTTTCATCCAACTCAATGGTAGAAAAACGCCGTGCATGCGGGTGCAATGTCATTGCCTCCAAATTTAAACCCTTCTTATCTACCGATCTATTGGTGGTTTCTAAACTCCGCCCTCTCATGACATCATTCTGGCCTCTGGTATTACTGAGTCTACGATTCAGACATTGGCATTCTCCGGAGTGAATCTCTTATCCTCTCATTAGTTACTTATTATCTATTGTCCCTACTATATCTAAAAGGACTATTAGTGTATGAATAGTACCCTATTTAATCTCACTCTCCCGTTCATTTTCTATCCCGTTGCCTTGCTTTATAGACAAGATGTCCAATCAATGTATGCATTAAGACCTTCGGGTGCCATAGTGATGTTAAGTTGCGAATATTATATAGCAGAAGCAATCCAGCAGCTACAAGATCAGACGGTGTATTGTGTACTCACAGAAGATCCGAAGAATATTTTACAGTTGGAGATAAAAGATTACACAAATAGCTTTACAGAACTAATTGATTACTCGTAAGGAATATCAGTATTTGAATGTAAGGATGTCGAATATAGCAAAATTTTACACAGTTCCTAAAATACATAAAAACATGGAACGACCAACGGGGAGACCGATAGTCTCAACCAGAGGAACAATTGTAGAACCTTTATCTATCTATGTGGATTCTTATTTACACCCTCTATTATTGGATATTCCATCTTATGTGAAGGACACCACACATTTTCTGAATATTCTAAACAATCAAGCACAGTGGGCAGCACACACAGACGTATTACTGGTAACCATGGATGTAACATCCTTATATACGAGTATTCCTCAATCAGCAGCGTATGATTTTATTTATTTATTTTATTTATTTATGTTTCTTATATACCGCGCTATTATAATCAGTGCGGTTTACAGTAGGAACAACTTTACTACAATGAAATAGTACATTGAGCTTACATAGAACAGAATATTCAAAAACTTGGAAGAAACTGGGGGAAACTATATACAGATTATGTACATGTTACAGTAACGATTAATCACGGAAGGTATGTAGTGGAATGGTTTTTACGTCAACGTGAGGATCTTTCAGAATTACAGATATTATTTCTGTTACGGCTAGCACACTTGGCAATATTTCAAAATTATTTCATTTTTGAAAATATCATTTATCAGCAAATTTCTGGAGTGGCCATGGGGGCCACATGTGCCCCATCAATAGCAAACTTATATATGAGTAAGTTTGAAGAAAAATGGCTGTCAGTCTCAAAATACTTCTAACGTAATAATGTGGTGTCGGTACATAGATGACGTTTTCTTGTTGTGGAAAGGCTCCGAAGAAACATTACGGTCTTTTTTCCAATGGATTAACCATTGTGATCACAATATACAATTTACGTATACGTACCATAAAGACAAGCTGACATATTTGTATGTAGCTATTACTAGAAGGAAAAGAGAATGGTTAACATCGGTTTACCGAAAATCTAATGATCGTAATACATTCGTGCATTTTGAGACTGCACACCCTCAGAGGTTAAAAGACGGTCTTCCTTTTTCTCAATTTTTACGATAGACGAAACTGTTCAGAAGATCAAGGAGTTTAAAAAGCTATCAAAACAGCTGTCTGCCAATTTTAGAGAGAGAGGATTATCCCTCAGTAGTAGTGAAATGAGCTTACTCCAGAGCTCTCTACAATAATATAAATTTATTATTGGAGCCCAAGAGAATGGAGAACGCTGATTCCAGCACAGTCAATTTAATTACTAAATATTCTCCATTGAGTTCGAGGATCCAGCGAATATTAAAGAGACACGAGAACATCTTAGGGGTTATATCTGGACTAGCAGGAAACAACATACACTGTGTATGGCAACGTAATAGAAATTTAAAAGAACAGCTTAGCCCAGCAGTTTTAAAATCCCCAGGACCGATGGATATTTAAATCAAACATTAGAATGGGACATAGGAAATGTGGAGTTGCGACATATGTGATATCACCATGGAAATGGAAGTCTTTATGCATCAGGGTTTTACATACCCACTGAAAGGGCAGGCGACATGTGATTCCTCTTTCGTAGTGTACATCAAGTGTCCCTGTGAACTAATTTATGTGGGAAAAATGACTCGTCCCTTTAAAATTAGAATGGGAGAACACAAGAGTCGTTTAAAATGTAAAGTTAGAGAGGCACCATTAGTTCGACATTGTTTAACAAAGGGACATATATTTGAGCAATTACGCTGTTTCTGCATTGACAGAGTACAGTCAAGTATTGCTGGCAAATCACAAGAGCAATCTTTGCTCATAAGAGAACAGAAGTGGATATTCACTTTGAAATCAGTGGCACCCGAAGGTCTTAATGCATGCATTGATTGGACATCTTGTCTAAGGCAACGGGATAGAAAATGAACGGGCGAGTGAGATTAAATAGGGTACTATTCATACAATAACAGTCCTTTTAGATATAGTAGGGACAATAGATAATAACTATGAGAGGATAATAGATTCACTCCAGAGAACACCAATGTCTGAATCATAGACTCAGTAATACCAGAGGCCAGAATGATGTCATGAGACGACGGAGTTTAGAAACCACCAATAGATCGCGGCGTTTTTCTACCACTGAGTTGGATGAAAAGCTTTAGTGGCAGAGGTTTTATGAAACGTGTGCAGCAGCATCTGTCTCTCCGGTAGGTGATTGACTCACAGTTACATGATAAAGTACTGTCAACATAAAGGAATCTAGGAGAAATTTTGACAAAGAATGGTTATACGTATACGTTTATGTTTTCTAGCGATAGAAGAGGATAGTAATCCCCTGAGGAAACTCATCATAGTGAAACGCGACGGAGGCGCCTAAGGAAGGTGCTGGGATAAGAACTAATACCATTGCTGGAGTGAATTTGAAATGTGAAGATACATAGAAACGCAAGTTAAGCATTCAACGTTGGTTATACTGAATACAAAATACAGGTGCTGTTATGAAAGTTGTAGGAGCAACTAGCACATTGAGTGAAAAACAGAGTTACAAGCACTTTACTTTCATGTTTCTAAAGAAACTTAGGATAGGTAGCCCATAGAGGGTCATTGATGCTAAAGGGCACAAATATTAGTCATTTAATAAGTCTAAAAATTTATGTGCCATCAAGTCTGAGACCCTCAATAGTATTGAGTAATAACCATAAGAAATAAAAGTTTAGAAAAGAGATCTAGATCCTTTATTAAAATAATTGAGTGTTTTGCATTAGGCTTATCCTCCGGCAGTCAATTTATCCAAATCTTCTCCAAACAACAACTTGCCCTTGAAGGAGAGCTTGCTGAGACATGACTTAGACGACCCATCGGCCGCCCAGTTCCTCAGCCAAATGGACCTCCGTGCGGCCACCAGGAATGCCATACTATTCGCTAACACTCGGATCAAATCATAGTGTACATCTGCCAAATATGCTGAACTGGATTCAAGCCGAGTTACCTCCAGCAAACCAGGGTCCTGCCTTAAGTGCTGGGACCACCGCAGACAGGCCCTCGCCACCCAGGCGCCACAGATAGAAGCCCTGTAAAAATAGTGCATCGGCTTCAATAAACCATCCACCTTTCTGTCCTGCGCATCCTTTAAGGCAGCACTACCTTCCACCAGAATAGTCGTCTTCTTGGTCACCGCTGACACGGCCGCGTCAACTCGTGGGGAACGAAACTTTTCTTTGTCTTTGTCCGCCAAAAGGTAGAGCCGGTTCATTGTCCGGATTCCTTTCAATCCCGCTTCAGGTTGATCCCACTCACTCTGAATCATCCGATCTACAACTCTATGAACCGGGAACACCGTCTGAGACTCTCTCACCGCCTGAATGAGGGGATCCTCTAGTCCCTCCTCCTCCGCAGGCTGAGCCGTAGCTAGATTGAGTGTCTGGAGTGACTCTGTAATCAGCGGCGTAAGTTCATCCTTGCGAAAAACCCGTATGATCCTTGCCTGATCCTCCGGCTCCGGAATCTCCCCCTATTCCAATTCCTCTACACCGTACTCGGGATCCACTTCAGCGTCGTCCGCTTCCTGCCACTCTGGAGCTGTCTGTTCCATGTCCGCGCACCGAGGTCTCTTTGCTGACTTGGGGTTCTGTCTTCTTGTGTCCTCCCCCTTGGGTGACTGCAGAGACACCCCACACGAGAGGGACTCTGGCAACTTTCCTAGCCGCCCTAAGTGAAAGGCCTGATGCATGATGAGGACAAAGTCCGGGGAAAAATACCCCAAAGACGCTTCGGCACCCATGACCGGCTGAGTGCCCGAAGGCCCCACCGGTGTAGCCGGGGGGACCCCGCCGGAGCCCCCAGAGACGGCTCACCCTCAGCACTTACCACGGGGCCTAGGGATTCCCGGACCGCTCTGTCCTCCATTTGCTGTTCCACGTTGGAAGAAACAGTAGCGCAGCCTCTGCAAATACCGGTATCAGACACCGTCCCTCTGCGCGAACCGCAGACCACACACTGCGGTCTAGTAGACATGAAGCAATCAGCTGCAATATAGTACTAAAGGGGGGAGCAATCGGGGTTGACAGGCTTCAGAAGTGGAAACAAACTGATCTGTCTCAAGGAAAATAAAATATATAGTTTCTTCTTTCTTTTTTTTTTTTCAGGAAATAAAGCACTAAACACTCCAAACAAATCAAACCAAAGCAAATCTCCCCAACAATCAAGAGATCCTAACTGGAGCAGAAAACTAAACCCAGACAGCAGCCCTCCTGCCTCATGCCCGTTCCTGCAGTGAACCGAGCGAGACTCTGTTCTGAGGCCCGCCATGCGGTGCTCCCAGCACGGGAAGGCAAAACAAAATGGCCGGCACTAACAAAAGGCGCAAAACACACCAGACAGGCCCGTAGACCCCGTCAAACAGCTGACTTACCCCCGTAGGGCAGCTCTACAAGCCGCGACGTCACTCGACTCCTCCGCAAGCGACGTCTGCGGTGAGAGCTGTTCTGGCTTGTACACACTGCTCTTCGCTCCGAACCGCTCAGCACCGAAGAACAAGGCACCTCGCGGCAGAGAGTGTGACTGACAGATCTCTCCCCCATACAGTCTAGGAGAGATCTGATGCTGCCTGTCTGCCAAAATGAAGCCAAGGAAGAGCGGGAGAGGGGCAGAAGGGCCGCAGTAAGACCGGCTCCTCTTCAAGTTCTGCCTTTTTTTTATTTTTAAAAGCACAGCACCCTGGAAATGACAGAAAGCAAAGTACATTAAAGGGGGAAAACAAATGCCAAAAACAATCTACAGTGTTGCCTATTTAGTCCTTAAGTGAGCCCAGCTTTAGGCTCACACGTCCTCCTGCTGCATAGAGACTGGACACACTGGGGCTGATGGGATCTCCAGCAGGATACAGCCGTTGAGGACAAGATTCTGATTGGTCCAGTCTCCATGCTGCAGGAGGTGGTGCACTACCCAGAGGTGGAGGACTAAACTGGAGGACCGATAAGGAATCACTGGTGTGTGACAGACGGTGCCATGAGATTCCAAAAGCAACTGGGGGACGTATGCTGATGCCACCAGAATGTGCAACTTGGACCCAAGAGGAAGAGTTGCCCAACTATAGGCGGGATATCAAATCCAATAAACTCTAAGTGTCCTGTAAGCTTGCAAATGTGCACTATGCACTTACTGAGGCATCGGATCAGCATATAGCAGCTAGAGCAGAGGTACTCAAATCCAGTCCTGGAGGGCCGCAAACCAGTCAGGTTTTCGGGATATCCCTAATGAATATGCATGAGATAGATAGATTCAAATACAATGGAGGCAGTGCATGCAAATATATCTCATGCATATTCATTAGGGATATCCCAAAAACCTGACTGGTTTGCGGCCCTCCAGGACTGGATTTGAGTACCTCTGGGCTAGAGGCCCACAGCAGCACAAATGCAAGGGCAGGTAATATCGTAGCAGGTACCCTCGTTGAGCCAGTCTCTCTCCTGAGCTGGTCTGTCACTGGTGTGCCTGTGTTTCAGGTGAACCTGACTGGGAAGACTAACTCTGCCTACTGTGTGCCGAGTAGTGGGGCAGCCACAGTGTAATCAGTGTGGTCCACTGGTGTCTATGCTGGGTACTGAACAAGAAGGAATGAGGGGGGTAGTGATCTACTAGTCAAACCAGTATAGCGCAGAGATTGCTTTCATGAAAATGAATTCTCAGAGTTTGCCAGTGCAGTGCCGAACTGCTTTTTATGTAGAAAGGCAGAAACTGTACAAAAATGGGAATAATGTAGCAATACAGCCAGTCAGATAAGGCAGCAGAATGGGCTCCTCAGGCCCCAGGTTTCCTTGCAGGAACAGTTCATCTTTCAAGGTTATGGTTATGGTTTAGGCAATATTCTTCTATTGTAGACCACGTACGTTTCAGTTCCCTAGAATCTCTACTTGGGTTTTACTTTCCTTTAAGCCTATTAATGATGCTGGAATATAATGTGACCCCCCTCCCTCCAAGGAAAACTGTACAAGACAGAGTGGGGCACATGATTAGTGTGAAATACTATACCTTTATAGCTTCAATGGCATATTCCACCTGGAACAATCTCCCTTCCGGAGAAAAGGTGTTTACACCCCTGCAACAACAAACAGAATGAACACTGAAGAGAAGACAGCATAAAATTATCAAAGCTGTTAAAACACAAGAGGACTGTGAAAAACTGCAAGAGGATCTTGAGAAATTGGAGTCCAAATAGCAGATAAATTTAATGTGGACAAGTGCAAAGTTATGCACCTAAGAAAGAACAACCCAAGCTATGGTTACACAACGCAAGGTTCCACATTAGGAGTCACCCTCCAGAAAAGGATCCGGGCGCTGTCATGAATAATACATTGAAATGCTCTGCTCATGTGCACTTGTAGCCAAGAAAGCTAATAGAATACTAGGAATCATAAGGAAAGGAAGGGAGGAGGGTGTTATAATGCCTCCGTACCACGCAATCGCACCTTGGAGTACCACATGCAGTTCTGGTCACCGTAACTTAAAAAGATATACCTGAATTGCAAAAGATTCAGAGAAAGGCAACCAAAATAATAAAAGGTATGGAAGGATATCCCTATACGGAGAGGCTTAAAAAGTTAGTACTTTTCAGCTGAGGAGATATACGATAGAGGTTTATAAAATTATAAATGGAGTGGAACAAGTAAACGTGATTCTGTTTGTACCTTTTGAAGGAGTAAACGAGACTAGGGGACACACTCAATGCATGATTAAGCTCTGGAATTCATTGCCGGAGAATGTAGTAAAAGCTGTTCGTGTAGCTGGATTAGAAAAATATTTGGACACATTCCTGGAGGAAAAGTCCATAAATCATTTTTTGAACTGGACCAGGGGAAATCCGTCTACTTTTTGGGATCCTGCCAAGTACTTGTGACCTGGATTGACCACTATGGGATACAGGATTTGATGGATGTTTGGTCTAACCCAGTATGGGAAATCGTATGTTCTTAAGACAGAGTATGCTTGGGTCACCTGTTTCTAGCAAATGACAGGCAGCTCAGAGATCAGCAATTTCTGTCGCTTGAAGGACCTTGTCAAAGGCTTTCTGAAATTCCAGATACACTATAAATCAACCAACTCACCTTTATTTACCTGTTCATTCACACCTTCAAAACAATATAACAGATTAGTAAGACAAAATCTTCCTTGGCTAAATCCATGATGGCTTTCTGCCATTAAACCATGATTATCTACTTGTTCAGTAATTCTGTTTTGTTTTTTTTAATAACGGCTTCTACCATTTTGCCTACTACTGACATCAGGCCCTGTAGTTTCCCAAATGACCCCTGGAACCTTTTAACAGATTGGCATTACATTGTCAACTCTCCAGTCTTTGGGTACTACAGATGATTTTAATGATAGTCAGTCAGCAATCTCACATTTCAGTTCTTTCAGCACCCTCGGATGTAAACCATCCGGTCCAGGTGATTTGCTACTCTTTAATTTGTCAAACAGTTCTAATATAGCTTCTTAGTTTATTGAAATTTGTTTCAATTCTTCTGATACCCATGCATAAAATGGTATTTAAAGACAATGTAACTTCCTACATCTTCTTCAGTAAAGACTGAAGCAAAGATTTCATTAAGTCTCTCTGCTATGGCCTTGGCCTCCCTTAGTGCCCTTTTTACTCCTCCATCATTTAATGGACCCACTGACTCATGGGATTTTTTGCTATGAATGTACTTGAAAAAAATTTTATTATGCGTTTTTGCTTCCATGGGAAGCTTTGTTTAAAAATGTCTCTTTGCCTGCCTTATCAATGCCTTGCATTTAACTTGCCAGTGCTTATGTTGTTTCCCTTTTTTGTCATTTGGCTCCTTTTTCCATTTCCTGAAAGATGATTTTTTGGTTACAGCAGCCATCCTCCCTCCATTTGTTAAATCTAATGCAATCATGCTATGATCACTATTGCCAAGTGGCCACAACACCCTTATCTCTTGCACCAGATCCAGTGTTCCACTAAAAACTAGGTTCCTCTCGTGTCAGTTCATGAATCAGCTGCTCAAAGAAACAGTCATTTATTTCATCTAGAAACTTTATCTCCCTAGCATGTCCTATTGCGCCACCGACTTAATTGATAATGGAGTAATTGAAATCACCCATTATGTTTAACTTTTGTTAACTTCCCTGATTTCTTTTAACATTTCATCTTCCATCTGTTCATTCTGGCCATCTGGTTGGTAGTACACCTCCACTGCCATCGCCTTCCTCTTTTTACATCGAATTTCTATCCATAGAGATTCTATAGTATGTTCCCTGCAAACTTTAATCCTGTGTGATTCAATGCCTTCCCTAACAGAGCGCAACCCCTCCACTGATTTCTCTACCTTATCATTGTGATATAGTTTGTACCCAGGTATCAGTGTCCCATTGGCTGTCCTCCTTCCACCAGGTCCCCAAGATGCCAATTATATCTAACCTTTCATTGAGTGCTATATATTCACGCTCTCTCATCTTATTTTTTTCAAACTTCTAGCATTTGCATCCAGACATTTTAGATGTTGTATTTTATTCATATTAACAGTCTGGTTATCAGTTGACAGCAGTAATTTGGAATCTTTCAGTTCTATCTGCTCTGTACTTAGAGGCATCTACAAGAAACTAAAAACATATGTACTTTCAGAACACTTTGGATCCATTACATAGCGCAATATAAGCAAGCCATTACTATTACATTACCCCTTCTATAGTATAATTACTCATCAACGCAAGTTATTAATGTTAATGGATACTCCAAGTTCAATGTTTCTGTTGTAATATAATCACCAAGTTTAAGTTACAATGTAAACCGCTTTGACTGAAATGACAAAGCGGTATAAAAAACCTGTTAAATAAATAAACCTGGTTACTTTTATCAGGCTGCCCTAACTTCCCTCTTTTGCTAGTATGTTTATGTTTATTCAAATTTGATATACCGCTCTTCAAAAAAGATAACAAAACAGTTCACCATTAAAAATGTTTAAATGAAGAGAGAAAAGAACTCCACAAAATCGCAGGAATGAAGAGCCCAGGGAAGAGCAGTATCGTCAGCAGGGGCCCGGTGTATCATTAGCAACATGAAACGGAAAGGTTTTGAGTGTAGGAGAGTTTCAGGCGGAGGTCAAAGAGGAGAGTGTTCCACAGATGTGGACCGAGGAAGTAGAGGGCAGAGTGTCTGGTGGAGTTGTACCTTACTTGGGACGCAGAAGGGAGGCGCAAGCAGCTGAAGAGGAGTGAGTGGTGGGAGCGATGTGGAGTGTGGAGAATGATGGAAGAAGCGAGGTAACAGGGAGTATCTGTATGAAGCATTTTGTGAACCAGTGTGAGAATCCTGAAATGGATCAATGCTGTGTGGTGAGCCAATAGAAGTGTATCGGGGGGGGGGGGGGTGATGTAGTCTTAATGGGGGTCCTGAGTGAGGAGGAGGATGGCAGTAGTCTGGATAAGTTGAAGTCTATGGAGCTGATGTTGGGGAAGTCCTGCACAAATGACAGTAGTCTAGATGGGAGATCACAAGAGTATCAGGGTAATTAAAGCCGAAGAAGATTGGAGAGGGCGTACAGTTCTGATTTGGCACAGTGAATAAAGGAACTTACAGACAATGGAAGTGATGTGACTGTGGAAAGTCATAGCTCAGTCCAGGATGATGCTGAGGTAACAGATGGAGGAGACCAAAGGATTGAAGTGCAGAGGAGGAGGGTGCCGCAGGTGGTGAGGTGTGTACCTCGTTAGCCAATAGCTAAGGTTTTGCTGGGATTGAGCGCAAGCTGGTTTTCGTGGAGCCAGTTGGCCAGGAGTCCTTGAGCAAGGAGAGATCAGGTGAGGATGCGTCATTGTGTAGTAGGAGCAAGATGAGTTGCTGGTTAAGGAGTGCGAGTGGGGAGAGAAAGACATTGAAGTACAGATCCCTGTGGACCACAGTATCAAAAGCAGAAGACAGATCAAGGGAGACCGCGAGGGTAATATTGCCCTTGTCAAAGGATTTGTGTACCTCACTGAGGAAGGATAGCAAGATGGTTACGGTGCTGTGGCCTGGCCGAAAACCAGCCTAATAGAGGTGTAAAGCATTTGTGTTGTCCAGATGCATGACAAGCTGAGTAAAAACAAATTTCTCCAGAATCTTAGACAGGAATGGTAAGTTAGAAACTGGTCTGTAATTGGTCGGGGAGGTGTGATCCAGTGAAGGGCCTTTGAGAATAGGACAAATGAGGGCATGTTTTCAGGCTTGGGGAAAGATGCCGGAGGAGAGACTCGTGTTAACAATGGACAGTGCAGGGGGAAAGAAGGGCGAAAGCAATGTCTAGAAGCCAAGAGGACGGAATAGGGTCAAGAGAACAAGTAGTTTTACGGGAGATTTGTTTGGAAAGAGCAAGGATGAAATAGGATTGAAAGAACTCCAAGTATGGGCCAACGAGGAAAGGGACAGGGAGTCCAGGAGTCTCAGGGACTGAAGCCAGAGGGAGAGGGATAGAAGAAGGTGCTGAAAATAATCAGCTGGTTTTGTCAAGGAAAGCTTGAGTTCAGAGGGTCATTCCATGTCAAGTGGTCTAGGGCTCCCCGCATGACCATCACGGATTTTGACTAAATTTTATATTTAGAACCCCCCATGTCTTAAATGAACTTTGGTAGAGTTTTAGGTTCTCTGGTGTTAAACCTGTTGAGATATAGCCGTTTGTTTGACCCCATAGCCTGAACATGTACAGTACGATTCAAAATTTCAGCAACTTTGAGACCTAATATTGTTCTTATTATTTGTTTATAAGAAATGAAACTTAACTACCTTGCACATCTTTTTGCACTCTTTTTAATGAGACTAATAATCTTTTTTGATTGTGTCAGAAATAGACACATTGCACCAAAGTCGGGCAAAGAAATTGGTGGCCTAAAAAAATTAAAATTTAACATTGCATAGCTCCTGAAATAAGTAAACAAACAAACATGAAATTTGAGGCATAGTATCTCATGGTACTGCTGTTTTTGTGTTTATAATTTCAAGCTCCTAGCCCTTTCATTAATTTACAAATTAAGTGTAAAGTTGATAATTTTGGCAAAAAGGCTAAAAAATAGGGTATTTTTAACTCCCTTTTAACACAAAAGTATCTTCTAGAAACGGTTTTCAAACTACTACCATTAGAAAGAGCATGTTTTAAACTCCCTAAAAAAGTTAATTTGATTGACTAACGCTGGCATACAGTGCTCTAAAAAGAGGACCAAAGTCAGCAGACATTGCCATGGCAACAGCGTATATTTCATCATATTATTATTGTTAATTTTTTGGATCATACTTGTTTTAACATTTTTATATTGAAAAATTATCAATATTGTATTGCGTTGGTCCATGGTGACATTGTCACTACCAGTTCAGGAACATGAACTGGCAACCCCATCGCCATAGAGGTCACGCCCGATAGCTGTGCAATACCATTCACGGGTGGGTTTCTTAATCTAGGTTCCCAAGCCTTTAATTTGGTTCTTATTTGAGGTTCCAAAGCCTTCAGTGGGTGTCTAGCTGGTTCCCAAGCCAATGATTGGGCATCTTATCCTAGGTTCCCAAGCCTAAATTGTGTATCTTATTGCTGTTTCCTTTATTGACCAACCTTTTGGGGCCAAAGTCAACAATTGAACTTTTGTTGACCTATTGGATATATCAATCTTTGCTTTCATTTCTTTAATAAGCTCAGTGTAAATCGCTACATAGACTGCATTCTGCAGATAGACTAGATTGTTCAACGTTGTCAGCCACTCCAGCAGCAGACATTTTTTTTGTTACCACTTTCTGTGTGCGCTCAATCTTTTGTTTCAAATAGCCAGCTTTGTCTCTACTGCTTATTCTTCGTATTTTTAATGGAGAAGTGCCTAAAGCAGTCAAGCTTTGATCAAGGGTGTCCAAGGCATCTGGATCAAAATCATCTGAAGATGAAGATGCTGTGGCTTCAACCATAGAAGCATATTTTGCTTTGCACCTGATGCAAATTTTCTGGCCTGGCTTTACATTCATTTTGGTCACTTTTTTCAAGCCCTCAGACATGGCTAAAGTTACTTTTGATAATCCACTTTTAGTGACGTGATTCTGCTTTTCAAACGGATTGCAACACGACTTTTGGTTCATTTCATATTTGCTGAGATACTGTGCTTGGTGATGCAAGCAGATACTGTCATTTGTCTATAAGGTCAACTTCTGATCGTCGAGTAATAAGCAATTTCTCGCTTGCTGACAAGCAGCTCACAGAATTGAGCCCAGTTTTATTGGAATAAAATGAGCCATGGTGACATTTTGATGACAATTTTTGTCCAACGGTACATTCAGGCATAGGAGGATTGTTATCAAGTGATTCGTTGATGTCCATTTTGAAGTAAATTAATTAGTAAATGTGTACCAACTAATGCTAATCTGAAAATCTATACGTTAAGCTCACGACATATATGCACTTAACAGCTATTGAGCAACTCCTATGGAAATAAATGAGTTTTAAATATAACATTTGGATAACGTTAGAACTGCAGGTTGAATTACATGCCTTTGTCAAGCATGGTAATGTCTGCTATGTTTAGCCCTCTTTTCAGGGTATTGTACGCCAGGGTTAGTAAATTAAATCCGCTTTTCCAGAAAGCTTAAAACATGCTCTTTCTAATGAAATTGGTTTCAAAACGATTTTAGAAGATACTTTTGTATAAAAGGAGGTTAAAAATACCCTATTTTTACGTTTTTGCAAAAAATCATCAACTTTACACTTAATTTGTAAACTAACGGAGAATGCTAAGAGCATGAAATTATAAATTCAAGAACTTCAGTACATAGAGGTATGTGCAAACTTTCATACTTTTTACTTGATTATTTAGGAAGCTGCATAATGTCTAATTTTTAATTTTTTTTAGAACGTCAATTTTTTTGGCTGACTTTGTTGCAATATATCTACTTCCGACATATTCAAAAAATATCATCATTAGTACATTAAATAGAGCGCAAAAGTTTGTACAGGATAGTCAAGTTTTATTTTTTATAATAAAATAGCAAAGAAAATATAGGGTCTCAAAGTTGCTGAAATCTCAGACTCGTACTGTACAAAGTCAAGGTATGTGATCAGAAAGTATTCCAAGAGAGAATCTAAAACTTTACCAAAGTTAGTTTGAGACACATGGTAGTGTACATACAAAATTTCAGCAAAATCCAAGATGGTCGAGCGGGGCACTTTTTATATACTAGACCACTTGACATGGAATGACCCGTGAGCGAATTGGTCTGGGGAGGGCAGTGAAACAGGGTGCGCTAGTTGAGAAAAGACCGAGTGAAGGGCCCTAGGATGGTTGGAGGAGGAACTGATGAGATTAGAGTAATAACCCTTTTTTGCTGAGATCATCATAGTCTTATAGAGATGATGTGTCAAAAGGGGGCTAGGAAGAGGGTATGCTGTTTGCGCCACCGGGATCAGCGGGACACAAATGGGAACGGAGCACGTATATTCTGGAATAATACCAAGGGCTATGACGCTTTGCGGAGAGTTGTTTGAGATGTAGGGGGGTGGGGGGCTACTTGATCCAGAGCTAGCTGAAGCTGGGAGTGTCGCGAGTGGACCAGAATGTCAATGGGTAGGGGATATAAGTCAACAAGAAGGAGAGTACTGGAAAGGGGAAAAGTTGCTGGAGCCTCAGGAGAGAGTTTCGGTGTGCAGGTGGCTGTGGAGTTTGGGCAGGGAGGTAAAAGGTTCATGGGACACAGTGAGCAGAGGTTAGACAGAGAAGAGGATGCAGCAGTGGGCTGTCCAGAATACATCCTTCCAAACCATACGCTCTTGGGTGACTGTCGGCTTTCCCCCTATTATCTAGTTTAAAAATTGCTCTTTTTCCTTTTTAGGGTTAATGCCAGCAACCAGTTAAGGTGGAACACATCCTTTTGGAAAAGCCCCTCCCTTCCCCAGAATGTTGCCCAGTTCCTAACAAATCCAAAACCCTCTTCCTTGCAATATTGTCTCATCCATGCATGTCAACTTCCTACCTGCAAGCTTAAATTGGACTTCAGAACCTCCCTCCCACATTTTCCTGTGTTATTGGTCCAACATGTAGCAAGACAACAGGCTCCTCCCCTAAAACCTTGTCTAGATGGCATGTGAAACCCGCTACCTGCACACCAGGCAGGCATGCTACCAAGCAGTCCTCACATCCACCATCTATCTACATGTCTAATGATCGAATCACCAACTATAATAGCAGGGGAGGATTGCTGGAGATGGGGGGGGGGGGGGTTATTGCAGTGGCGTATTGCGGGGGGGTGGAGTTTTAGCAGTAGAGGAGGATTGCTGGGGGACAGGCGGTTCATAGCTGGGGGGGGAGGGAGGATTGCTGGCGGAGGGGAAGTTATATGGGGGGAGGGGAGGATTGCTGGGGAGAGAAAATTATTTGGGGGAAGGAAGTTATATAGGAGGATTATTGCTGGGGGAGAGGAAGTTATATCGGCGAGGTGAATTGCAGGGGGAGAGAGGTTATGTGAGGGGGAGGCTTGTTGGGGGGAGAGGAAGTTATGTGGAGGAGGAGGAGGAGGAGGAGGAGGATTACTGGGGGAAAAGAAGTCATATGGGGAGGAGGAGGATGTTTGCTGGGGAAAGAGCAAGTTATATGGGGGAGGGGGAGGATTGCTGGGGAGAGGAAGGATGATTGCTGGGGCGGGAAGAAGTTATATGGGGGAGGGGAGGACGGCTGGGGGGAGAGGAAGTTATATGGGGTAGGGGGCGTTATTATCGGGGGGAGAGTTATGTGGGGGGAGAGGAGATTACTGAGGAAGAGGGGATTATATCAGGGAGAGGGGAGGATTATTGGGGGGAGGATTACTGGGGAGAAGGAGTTATATCAGGGGGAGGGGAGGATTACTGGGGGAGAGGGAATTATGTCGGGAGAGAAAGATCTATATCTGGAGAAGGGAGGATTACTGAGGAAGAGGGAGTTATATCGGGGGGAGGATTACTGGGGGAAATAGTGTTATATTGGAGGAGAGGGAGTTATATCAGGGGGAGGGGACGTTATATTGTGTGAGGAGGAGTATCGGGGGCAGAGAGAGTTATATCGGGGGGGGGAGGATTATCGGGGGAGAGAGAGAGTTATCTCAGGAGTATCGGGGGCAGGGAGGATTACTAGGGGAGAGGGAGAGAGATATTGTGTGAGGAGGAGTATCGGGGCGGACAGAGAGTTATATCGGGGGGGGGAGGATTGTCGGGGGAGAGAGAGAGTTATATCATGTGAGGAGGAGTATGGGGGGAGGATTACTAGGGGAGAGGTAGTTATGTCGGGGGAAAGAGTTATATTGTGTGAGGAGGAGTATGGGGGCGGAAGACAGTTATATCGGGGGAGGGGAGGATTACTAGGGGAGAGAGAGTTATATGGGGGGAGGGGAGGATTACTAGGGGGAGGGGAGGATTACTAGAGGAGAGGGAGTTATATGGGGGGAGGGGAGGATTACTAGGGGAGAGGGAATTATGGGGGGGAGGGGAGGATTACTAGGGGAGAGGGAGTTATATGGGGGGGAGGGGAGGATTACTGGGGGAGAAGGAGTTATAGGAGGGGAGGATTACTGGGGGAGAGGGAGTTATATGGGGGGAGGGGAGGATTACGGGGGGAGAGGGAGTTAAAGGGGGGAGGATTACTGGGGGAGGAGTTATATGGGGGAGGGGAGGATTACTAGGGGAGAGGGAGTTATATCGGGGGGGGGAGGGGAGGATTACTAGGGGAGAGGGAGTTATATGGGGGGAGGGAAGGATTACTGGGGGAGAGGGAGTTATAGGGGGGAGATTACTGGGGGGGGGGGCAGCGTTATATCTGAGGCCTGTATTTCTCGCAGCCCTACGGAAAGGCCTTTGGGAGCGTCAGAGCCGCCAGCGAAGCCCCGGACCGGACTCACCTGTCGTACTCGGAGCGCGTCAGGAACATGCTGGAGCCACTAAACCTGCGGGAAGAAACGAAACCCCGAGCGGAAGCACCGGCAGCAGCCAATGCGCCTGCGCTGCCCCCGACCGCCTAGCCCATTGGTCATCCCAGAGGGGCGGGGCAGCTGCTGCCTCTGAGCGTTGTGGGACGTGTAGTTTCCGTTTCCTTTACTGCCGACATTGCTGAGTCACGTGGCCCCCGCTTGTTGCCCTAAAAGTGACGCGAAGCAGTATTCACACCCGAGCAATGCAAGCTAAAGAAGTGTCTAATGAAAACCGTCTTATATTTTGCATTTAATATGTATTATCTTGATTGCCTACATGCATCACATCAGCAGCACTATACACAGACGGCATGACTTGTACAAACACTGATGCTCCATCTTCATTGAAATACAGTTTCACTATCCAGAGCAAAATGAGATCTTTGTATGTTATAATTTATTCACGTATAAGAAGGGCATTATGTGGTCTTGAAAACATGCTAAACTACAGATTGCAGAACAAAAAGTCCCTGTCTATGCTCAAAATGGCATTGTAGTACTTGACTTTTCAAAGCTTTAAAAATAGAGAAAAATGGTCAGGTAGTCGGGGGCAACTTACTCATCGGGAAGCCTAGGCAGTTTCTGGGGTGAGTAACATAGGAAGGACTTTCCTAGGGATTGGTAACCCTGCTCACTCGATTAATAGCACTCAAGACAGAAAAGTGTGTGGTCAAAAAAAGGCCACAACTTTATTTAATGGAATGAACAAGAAAGGTTATCGTATCACCCAAGTCAATGCACCACCAGTCCACCTTACTGCTTGCCCACTGCCTCATGCATTCTGTGGGATTGCTGTGAACCACTGTGAGACAAGCTAGCTGCTGCCTTTCAGAGATTTATACTCGTGTGATTTTTAACCATTCCCATAATAAATGGCATTTCCTTATTGTACCTCCAATCCAGTCCCAAATTGTGGGCTGTCATCCTCAACCAGTACTTTGGAGACTGATCATGAACGGTTTGAGGACATCACCTCATATAACCAGCTGGCACCACCTACCAGCCTCAGTATTTCAGTCTCCAAGCAGCTGGAGAAGGGTGACTCCCACCAGTTGGACTTACTGAAGGGACGAATAAGAGAGATCTTTGGGTTTGCCCTTTCCTTTGAATTTGGTTTTGTTTTTTTTGTTAGGGTCTGGTACTTTAAATTAGTCTCACAGCTTTATTTAATAAAGTACAAAAAAAAAGAGAACAAGAAAGAGGAAGAGCAAAGGTAGCAGGCTATGCTCAGCTGGGCTCAGGAGGTCTCCGGTGCCAGTAAGGACCGGGGGCTCTGCATCGCTTGAGGCTGTGTTGATTGTAGTGGCTCCTGAGCCCTTCAGTGGGTGAGGAGCCACTGATTGCCGTGAGGCCAGACTCTTTTACAGAACTTCCGCTGTTGCTGATGCCGAGTGAAGGGTCGAGCGCTTGGGTGGGAGTAGCACCGACGGTGAGTGGCAAGGGGTTTCTTAATTCCTCTGCACTTTGGGGCAGGTATTTTCTGTCACGGATCACCTTTTCAGGGCCTCATAGAAATGTGGCCTGGGCCGAGGACTATGTGCATTTTGTCAGGACATCCTGCGGTGTTTGGGAAATGGTGCCATTTTGGGAGTGCACTTTCTGCTTTCCAACAAGATTAGTGGGCCCAGATGTTGGGGGGGGGCTTCTGCTTTCGCATTTTTTTATTTTAGTCACCTAGTCTCTGGGGATTAGGGAGTGGGCTTCAGGGATTTGCAGTTAGTTCAGAAAAAAAGAAAAAAAAAACGACAGGCAAGGCCCTAAGAGGCAGAGGGGCTTAGTTTCCCCTACAGTCCAGCAGGCTCATTGGGGGCTCGAGGTGGTCTTTGGTTGTCATGCCCTCTAAGGCCAATTGTTTAGCCTGAGGATTGTGCAAAAGCTCTGTCTCTATAGCGGGATTTTGCAGGGGCTGTGAGAGAGAGTCTCAGCCTGCAGAGGTGGATTTGATGGATGAGAAGTCACAGAAGAGTTACAGAGAGAGGACCTCGGAAGGGTCCAAGCCCTCTCCTCAAAGGCCAGGTGGGCGGCATTCCCCCACAGGGGTGGCAGGGCCTATAGAAGCAGCAAGTCCGTCTGCCCCACCAGTTCTGGAAGCACAGGTCGGGAGCGATAGGTCTCCCCAATTGTCATCTTCCAGGGATGCTGTGGCAGTAGGTATGCCGGGTTTTTTCCCTAGAGTTTATTCTTCTCATGCATAAAGCTTTTTTCATGATGCAGCAGGGGGGGTGAACTCCCCAGCAGCCCAAGAAACAATGAGGAAGCGGGGTCTCCTGGAAGCCCCTGACCAATGAATGGGGGAGGAACCTGGTCCCAGCCATAGGCATCTGGAAGAGAACCTTTGGGAGAAGACAGGCTCCCTGCGGTCAGAGGAGGATGAAGACCTAGTAGTGCAAGATGCTGCTGTGGAGTCGGCAGAATTGAAAGAAGGCGAGATTCCCTCGGAGGATGAGGCCCGTATTGTGAGGGTCTTTCACTGGGAGGAGCTAGCAGTGCTGATTTCTCAGTCTTTGCGGGCCCTCAATATATCGGCGGAGGTCCCACAGGAGGAGGCGCCACTGGAGGACCCTTTGTTCCAGGCGGTCAGGAAACTGCAGATGGTTTTTCCCTTCATCAGGTGATTAAGCAGATGATTCAGGACGAATGGGATGTCCCAGAACGCGGGTGATGGCATGACTCTATCCTCTGCAGATCAGGAAAAAGAGCTCCTCCATTCACCTCGGCGGTCACAAAGAATACCACTAGTCCAGTGGAGGGCAGTACGGCCCTCAAGGACACACAGGATCGGAAACTGGAGACATTGCTGAAGCAGGCGTTCAATGTTAATGCTTTATCATTGCACGCGTTGGTCTGTGGTGCTTTTATTGCCCGAACCTGTTTGCACTGGGTGCAAGGGATCCTGGAAGCAATGGGAGACTCGCAGCCTTTGCCGCTGGAAGCTACTAAATTGGAATCGGGGGCTGCTTATTTGGCGGACGCTTTTTATGACCTTATTAAGGGGCTCTCTAAAACCATGGGCTCTAGAGTGGCCGCCTGACATTATTTGTGGCTGTGGAACTGGTCGTTGGATGTCTCTTCTAAGTCCTGTTTGAATAGGCTTCCCTTTAAGGGGGAAGCTGTTGTTTGGGGAAGCCTTAGATAAGTTGGTGAATGCTTTGAAGGAGTCTAAGGGTGGCAGGTTACCAGAGGATAAGCGGAAAATGGTGAGAACTTCAGGTCCGGTGAGGGGACAGTCATGGGACTATCAGTGTTTCTGCGCAGTCCAGTTGTGCCATACCAATGGGGCCGATTCTCTGCTAGGGGGCAGCCCTTTCAGGGTTTTTGAGGTTCAGGCAGGGGAGATTGTGCCTTCTCCTTGGCCACTTCAAAAAAGCTGCAATGAAGTGAGGGGGGCCCAGGCGAGGGAAGTGCCCATAGGGGGTCGGCTGCAGGACATTTATTCTGCCTGGGTTCAGATCATGACCGATCAGTGGGTGCTGCAGGTCATATGGGATGGCTAAGCCCTCAGGTTTGCCAATTCTCTTGCCGACACCTTCATCCGGTCTCCCTGCAAGGCACCTTTCAATGTCAAAGCCATGCAGGATACGTTATCATGTCTTCGAGAATTGCAGGCCATGATGGAAGTACCTCCAGACCACTGTTCCCTCTAAGCTGTGCGCGTGTGCGCGTGCACACACCTCGCCGAGCAAGCGCACATACTTTACAACAGAGCGCACAAAAATTATGGTTCTGATTCTGATAGAAAACAACACAGACATCTTCAAATTTAAAAGTTGTTGTGTATTTACGGTTTTCACAAGTTCTACAATATTTTCTAGTGCAATCAATGTGGTGAACATACTGTATTCTGATGTACAGTCAAATTTTAAAGTATATAACTCCGAGTGTCGTTATGTGGCGCACAAAAATTTTACCTTCCTTCAAAAGCTGCACAGCTGATATTTTATGCGTACACAGCCTACAGAAAATTAGAGGGAACATTGCTCCAGACCAATGCAGGTTGGGTCGATACTGCATCTACTTTGTGGTCCCCAAAAAGGAAGGTGCATTCAGATCCATCTTAAACCTGAACCATGTGAATTGATGCCTCAAGGTGGCCTGGTTTCAAATGGAAACACTGCGCTCTGTCATCACCGCTGTCTAGAAGAGAGAGTTTCTGACAGCACTCAACCTCGTGGAGGCCTACCTGCACATTCCAGTTCGGCCGGAGCATCAACAATTTCTCTGGTTTGCAGTACCCATGGGGCATTTTCCATTCTGGGCTCTTCCCTTCAGTCTCGCGCTTTCACCAAGGTCATGGTAGTGGTGGTGACCGTGGCATTGAGGCTGGAAGGCATTCTGGTGCTCCCTTACCTGGACAATTGGCTTGTTTGAGCAAAATCCAAGGAGGAGAGTGCGCAAGCCCACAGAGAGTCATTGCCCGTCTACAGAGATTAGGATGGATCATCAATTTTGCGAAGAGCTGACTGCAGCCATCGCAGGACATGGTGTACTTGGGATCCCAGTTCCAGGTGGACATGGGTCTGGTGTTGTTGCTGGAGGACAGGATGTGCTCCCTACAGCGGCAGGTTCGGCTGTTTCTCCAGATGCAAGTTCCTACAGCGTTGTACTATCTGCAGGTGCTGGGGTCGATGGTGGGTGGCGATCGATCACGTACCATGGGCTCGAACCCACATAAGACTGATGCAAAGGGCGCTGCTGTGGAGATGGTCAGCTCAGCACCACAGAAACATGACAGAAAAAGACCACATGGCCTATCTAGTCTGCTCTTCCATATCAACCACTACAACAGTCCCCTTTTTTCCTGTAGAGATCCTCTGTGTTTGTCCCAAGCTCCTTTGAATTCATCTCTACCACCTCCACTGGGAGACTATTCCACAAATCCACCACTCTTTCTGTAAAGAAATATTTCTGCATATCACTCCTGAATCTATCCCCTTTCACCCTCATCCCATGTCCCCTTGAAGCAGAGCTTGCTTTCAGTCGAAAGAGGCTGTCCTGTGCATTTATGCCACAGAGGTATTTAAACGTCTCAATCATATCACCTCTATTCCGCATTTCCTCTAAGGTGTACATATTAAGATCCTCAAGTCTGTCCTCATATGCTTTATAATGAAGACCTCCAACCATTTTAGTAGCCACCCACTGCATTGACTCCAGCCTGTTTATATTCTTTTGAAGGTGCGGTCTCCAGAATTGCACACAATACTCCAAATAAGGTTGCACCAAAGATTTATACAGAGGCACTATCACCTCCTTTCTTCTGCTGGCCATTCCTCTCCCTATGCACCCAAGCATCCTTGTAGCATTTGCTGTCGCCTTTTCTATCTGTTTAGATACTTTAAGATCATAAGAACATAAGATATGCCATACTGGGTCAGACCAAGGTCCATCAAGCCCAGTATCCTGTTTCCAGCAGTGGCCAATCTAGGTCATACATACCTAGCAGTTTCCCAAAAAGACACAGGTTCCACAATGCTTGTATTGGGTCAAGCAGCAATATCCTGGGTCCCTTTTTAATAATGGTTTATGGACCTTTCCTCCAGGAACTTGTCCAAACCTTTTTTTAAACCCAGCTCACTGTTCTACAAATTTTCAAAAATTGTTTGCTTCAGAAATTAAATGTGCTATTTCTTAATGAAATTGATAAGCTGAATTCAAATATGATAGTGAAATTGATCAATTAGCTCCTGTTTCTATGATATGTTGAAGAATTTACATTTTACCACTATATATGGTGAAAATCAAGCCTAAATCCTTAGATGTAAATCAAAATCTTATTACAAATGAAACTTTGCACAATAACAAGCATGTTTTTATAAAATAAAGTTCATAAACGTACTTAGAAGAAACAGAGGAGTAATTATGTCTGCAATTTAACACTCATTAAGAATATTTGTAAGTACATTCTTGCATGTTTTGTTCTCATTCACTGGCTTCACAACTCTTCCTGATCTGTTTCTTGTACTGAAGCAATGGAATATCCCTTGTCACTGTCAAGCAGTAGTCTGCAAGCATTGATGGACTCCATTTACCCTGATACCTCTTTTCCATGGCTGCAATGTCTTGGTAAAATCATTCTCCATGTTCATCACTTACTGCTCCGCAATTTTGTGGCAAAAATCTAGATGAGAGTGTAGAAAATGAATCTTTAAGGACATGTTGCAACCAAGGTTTTTGTATGCCTTGAGAAGATCTTGAACAATCTCTTGGTAATTATTTGCTTTGTTGTTTCCAAGAAAATTTTGTGTCACCGATTCAAATGCTATCCATGCAGCCTTTTCCTTTCCACGCAATAAACAAAGAAATTCGTCATCTTGAAGAAGTGCACAAATCTGAGGGCCAACAAAAACTCCTTCCTTAACTTTGGCATCACTAAGATACCTGAAAGCAGGTTTAGTTTTATCCATCGCCTTGACAAAGTTTTTCATTAGTCCCAACATGATGTGCAAGGAAGGCATCAAAATCTTGTTGCTATCTACAAGTGCTGGAAACAGAACATTTTTGCTTCCAGGATCCAGTGACTGACGGAGTGGCCTATCCCTTTTGATGAAATGACAATCTCTAGCATGACTATCCCATTCACACAGGAAGCAGCAGTACTTGGTGTATCCACCCTGAAGACCAAGCAAGAGGGTGACCACTTTGAAGTCACCACAGATTGACCATAGATGTTGATCATAGTTTATACATTTCAAAAGTTGTTTCATATTGTCATAAGTCTCTTTCATAAAAGCTGCATGGCCAATAGAAATTGATGGTAGCAAGTTGCCATTATGCAGCAATACAGCTTTAAGACTTGCTTTGGATGAATCAATGAAGAGCCTCCAATCATCTGCATTGTAATTGATATTGAGAGCTGCCATTAAACCTTTTACGTTGTTGCATGCAGCAAGATCACCTTCTTTGAAAAAGAATGACACCAAGGGGCTTGTTTACAAAGCCGCGGTAGCGGTTCGCGGTCATTATCGGATTCAATGAAATCAATGGGGCCGCGGCTCCGATAACGACCGCGAACCGCTACCGTGGCTTTGTAAACAAGCCCCCAAGTCTTTCTGACGGTCCCGGAAAAAGAAATTTGAACGTCACCAGCCAGAAGATTCCACTGCTGTAGTCTGGAACCCAATAGCTCAGCTTTATTCTTCGGGAGATCCAAATCCCTGACAAGGTTATTCAATTCACCTTGCGTTATGAGGTGTGGCTCATTAGCAGTGGCCAGAAGAAACTCTGGGTCACGTAAGGTTGACGGTTTATGACTACAAACTTCTTCCTCTTCCTCACCTGATTCTAATGATAATGATTCTGACATTTTGGGACTCGGCAACCCTTCTCCATGAGGCACTGGGTGTATTGCAGATGGAATGTTTGGATATTGCACAGTCCATTTACTCTTTCTGGATATGCCTTTCTGAATTGGAGGAACCATGCAGAAGTAGCAGTTGCTGATGTGATCTGTCATTGGATCATTGGAACTGCAAAAGGCATCGATTGCCTTTTCCCATTCATCCATTGCCTGAGATTTGTTGCACATGTCTTGCAGCATATGTGTGGTGCGCAGCTCTTATCCTGATCTCCTATTCTGCAGCCAAAATATAAGTTGTAGGTTTTCTTAACTGCCACAGTCATATTCTGTTTTTGTGATGTAAAAGTCACTTCACCACAAATATAGCAGAAATTATTTGCATTATTAACACAAGTACGATGCATCGCCGAATACGCTGTGATTGACCTATCGGCATAAAATAATGCAAAAGAATTAATTTTACATTTTTCTGTGAGTGACTAATACACCTTAAGATTTATACTGTCAAGTGATGCAAATTTAAATGCTGATTGCATCATCTGGTTTTGGACAGATATTTCTATTGGTTGCAAGTAGAGATTACGCAATCTCACACAAATGTTGCATAATACAGAGTTAATGTCCCCTAATGACTAATTAATAGCATATATCTTAGCAACTAGACCTAATCAGCCATTTTCATTACGGTTTCTGTGTTCAGCAGCCTTAAATTAGTTTAGAACAGCTACTTTCGTGGCCGAAGCATTTTGGCTGTTGAACAATCCTCTGGTATCCTCCGGAATCCTCCGGTAACAAATTCCAGAGTTTGATTACACGTTGAGTGAAAAAATATTTTCTCTTATTTGTCTTAAATAGTTACCCTGTAGCTTCATTGCATGTCCCCTAGTCTTTCTATATTCTGATAACGTAAACAATCGATCTACGTTTACCCGTTCCACTCCGTTCATTAATTTATAGACTTCTATCATATCTCCCCTCAGCCGCCTCTTTTTCAGGTTAAAGAGCCCTAACCTTTTTAGACTTTCTTCATAGGGGTATCCTTCCATCCCCTTTACCATTTTGGTGGGTCTTCTCTGAACCTTTTCTAATAATGCTATATCCTTTTTAAGATACGGTGACCAGAATTGCACACAATATTCAAGGTGAGGTCGCACCATGAAACGATACAGATCATCAGACACAATCACGCCTAAGACCCGCCCTTCTTTAGTGGACAAAAGTACTTCACCCCCTATACCATATTGCTCCCTTAGATTGCTGCAGCCCAAATGGATGACCTTACATTTTTTAACATTAAATCCCAGCCTCCAATCTTCAGGTATTACAGATGATTTTAATGATAGTTCACAGATTACTAATAGCAGGTCTGCAATCTCATATTTCAGTTCTTTCAACACCCTTGGATGTATACCATCCGGTCCAGGTGATTTGCTACTCTTTCAGTTTATCGAATAGTTGTAATACATCTTCCCGGTGTATCGATATTTCTTTCAATTCTTCTGCAGTATCACCTTTAAATACCACTTCAGTCATGGGTAACATCCCTACATCTTCCTCAGTAAAGCCCGAAGCAAAGAATTAATTCAGTCTCTCTGCTATAGCCTTGTCCCCTCTTACTGCCCCTTTTGCCTCTCTATCATCTAATGGTCCAACTGACTCTCTCACAGGTTTTTTGCTATGAATATACTTTAAAAAGTCTTTATTACGCGTTTTTGCTTCCACACCAAGTTTCTTCTCAAATTCTCTCTTTGCCTGCATTATCAGTGCCTTGCATTTAACTTGCCAGTACTTGTGCTGTTTCCAGGTAAAGGTAACAAGGAGCAGCAGAATGAGTCACTTATAGGTCAGTAGGAGAAATTTGAACTGGAGCATATCGAGGCTGGTGGAAGATTAGCCGTGCAGCTGAGTTTTGAACAGATTGAAGGGGGAAGAGATGATTCAGAGGGAGACCAGCAAGGAGGAGGTTGCAATTGTCTAGATGGGATGTGACTAAAGTGTGGAAAAGTGTCTTAGTAGTGTGTGTAGAAAGGAAGGCACAAATTCTGCCAATGTTATAAAGAAGCATCGGATTTTAGCTTTCTGTTGGATGTGTGGTGTGAAAGAGAGTAGAGTCAAAGATGACCCCAAGGTTGCGAGCTGAGGAAACAGGGAGGAGTGTAGTGTTATCCACAGAAACTCAGAAGGGGGGAAGTGGGTTTAGAGGAAAGATAAGGAGCTCAGTTTTTGTCATGTTCAGTTTCAGATGGCAGTGAGACGTCTAGGCAGCAATGTCAGATAAGCAGGCAAAGATCTGGGCCTGATTCCTAGAGCGATGTCGTCGACGTAAAGATGGTACTGAAAACCATGGGAAGAAATAAGTGGACCAAGGGACTGAGTGTAGAGAGAGAAAAGGAGAGGTCCCAAGACAGAACTCTGAAGTCCACCAACTGAAAGCGGGATGGCGGTAGAGAAGGAACCACTAGAACATACACTAAAAGTGCGATGGGAGAGATGAGAAGAAAACCAGGACAGAACAGAGCCCTTAAATCCAGGTGAGGACAGGGTATCAAGGAGAAGATAGTGATCAACAGTGTCAAAGGCAGCAGGAAGGTCAAAAAGGATGAGAATCGAGTAGAGGCCTTTGGATTTGGCAAGAAACAAGTCGGTCGAGACTTTGGAAAGAGATGTTACTGTGGCATGTAGAGAACGAAAGCTGGATTGCAGTGTGTCCAGAAGGTCTTGAGAGGAAACAAAGTCAAGACAGCGGAGGCGAACCACTTGTTCAAGTAGTTTTGAAGCAAAGGGGAGGAGAGAGATAGGTTGATAACTGGAAAGATAGGTAGGATCTAGTGAAAGCTTTTTGAGGAAAGGTGTAACCACAGCATGTTTGAAGGCCACAGGAACAGTTGCAGTGGAAAGTGATATGACAGAAGGAAGGGATGACGGCAGAAGAGATAGAGCTTAGTAGTCGGGTGTGAATGGGATCAGAGGAGCACTAGTCAGTCAGACCTGAAGGTAACTGTGCTTTTACTGCAGTGCACGTTAAAAGCATGTTTACTACAGCGCGCTTTAACTGCACTTTTAAGAGCAAGGCACGTTACAGGTGCTAGGGAAGGAACGTACATTGGAGCCACTTGGGCGGAATGCATGTTAGGACTGCGCAACCGCCAGGTGCTCAGTAGAAAAAAACACTAGTAACACATGCACACAACAGTGGGAAAACCTCCACACCGCACCAACAGTTGCCAGCTTTCCACCCTAAATTGCATTCCAGGAAGACGGAATCAGGAGCCCCCAACAAGGATAGTGACAAGCTTTGGTAGTCACCCCATGAGAGTCCAGGCTGAAAACGTGTGCCAGGGTGAGCTCTACTCCCCAGGAACTGTTTCTCTGGCTTTGCAGCACTGCGTTTAAGGTGGCTGTAAAGGTTCTGTTAATTGTTAGTCACTCCTGGCCTGGAGTGACTAACAAGAAACAGAATCTTTACAGTGGCTAGCAGGCAGATCCCTCTGAGAGCCTTCTACAATCTTCAGGAAAGAGCATGGAGGAACAGAGGAGGAGGAAGGAGGCGTTGAAGTTGTGTGAGGCAGTCATACTCTTCCAGATCCTTCCAACTTCTAGCTGCTCAACAGGCTCTTATTCAGGGTAAGAGCACGGAGCTGAACCAATTTTCCCTCCTTCTATGGCTATTTAAAAAAAACACAGTCTAGTAGAGCCTCCCACATCGCACTCTAATGAGAGATCATCCCACGGGCATTTTAAATCATAGAAACATAGAAACATGATGGTAGAAAAAGATCACATGGCGTATCTAGTCTGACCTTCCATATCAACTACTACAATAGTCCCCTTTTTTCCTTTTGAGATCCTCTGTGTTTGTCCCATGCTTTTTTTAAATTCAGATTCTGTCCTCAGCTCTGCCACCTCCACTGGGAGACTATTCCATGCATCTACCACTCTTTCCATAAAGAAATATTTCCGCATATTACTCCTGAGTCTGTCCCCTTTCACCCTCATCCTATATCCCCTTGTAGCGGAGCTTGCTTTCAATCAAAAAAGGCTCTCGTGATTTATGCCACAGAGTTATTTAAATGTCTCTATCATATCTCCTCTATCCTGCCTTTCCTCTAACGTTATGTATTTTGTCTTGATTAGATTGTAAGCTCTGATGAGCAGGGATTGTCTCTTACATGTCTGTACTGTACAGCGCTGCGTATGACTGGTAGCGCTATATAAATGCTGAGTAGTAGTAGTATACATATTAAGATCCTTAAGTCCCTTATAACGAAGACCACTAACGATTTCTGTAACTGCCCTCTGCACCAACTCCAATCTGTTTATGTCCTACTAAAATCTTCAGAATTTTCTACAGAAAGGGGAAAAGCCATCCACCATCTGCTGGAGACAAAGAAATACTGAAGGACCTCTGGTGGCTGAGGTGAATAGAGTCATGGGAGTGATGTTATTGAGATCTGGGCTTTTCATTGGTTCTTTGTCTCCACCAATCTACTGGTAGGAAAGTATGAGCCACCTGTCTGGACTGGTCTAGGAGAATGATATGGAATGTTCAGTTTTGCTGGTTTCAGTCTTTCTTGTTGTTTTGCAATGTATAATAATGACAATACATTGACTCTAATGATCTCTCTCTTCGCATGTGTCCAAAGTATGAAAGTCAAAGTCTTGTCATCTGAGCTTCTAAAGAAAGCTTAAGTTTGATCTCCTCTAGTACCGACTGGTTTGTTCTTCGGGCAGTCCATGGTATACACAGTATTCGTCGCCAGCACCATAATTCAAAGACATCAATTTTCTTCCTGTCTATCTTTTTCGCTGTCCACCTTTCGCATCCATATGACGTTATTAAAAATACTGTGGCTTGAACAAGTCAAATGTTTGTATGGAGAGAGACATCTTTACTCTTGAGAATCTTGTCTAGGTCCTTCTTAGCCAGTCTGCCAAGAGCAATGTGTCATCAGATTTCTTGACTGCTTGTTGTTTCTTTATTGATAGTTGATCCAAGTAGGTTAAAGTTGTCCACTATTTCAATTTCTTCTCCATCAACAATGAACTTATTGATTTTTCCAGTTGTCAGGATCATTGTCTTCTTTACATTAAGGTGCAGACCCATTTTAAGACTATGTTCCTTGATCTTGAGAAGCACATGTTTTAGATCATCTTCACTTTCAGCCAGTAATGTGGTATCATCAGCATAGCGAAGATTGTTGATGAGTCTTCCACCAATCTTCACACCTCTGTTGTCTTCATACAATCCTGCTTCTCTGATGATTTGTTCTGCATATAAATTAAACAGGTAGGGGGAAAATATGCAACATTGTCGTATGCCTTTGCTGATTTTAAACCATTCTGTTTCTCCTTGTTCTGTTTGAACTGTTGCTTCTTGATCAATGTACAGATTGTGCAAGAGAATGATCAGGTGTTCTGGTATACCCATGCTTCTTAATGTGGCCCAGAGTTTCTCATGGTTTACACAGTCAAAAGCTTTGCTATAGTCGATAAAGCACAAATAGATATCCTTTTGGTATTCTTTATTCTTTTCAAGGATCCATCTCACATCCACAATGATGTCTCTCGTTCCTCGCCCTTTCCTGAACCCTGCTTGCACTTTAGGAAGTTTTCGTTCCAGGTATGGTTGTAGTCTCTGCTGAATAATCTTCAGTAGGATCTTGCTGGCATGTTGGATCAGAGCAATCGTGCGATAATTTCCACAGTCAGATGGATCACCTTTCTTTAGTATTGGTTTAAAAACATATCTTTTCCAATCAGTTGGCCATGATGTTGTCTTCCAAATTTCCTGGCAGAGCCTTGTAAGTATAGTAATAGCTGCATCAGATTGCTGTAATACTTCAATGGGAAAGCCATCAATGCCCAGTGCTTTGTTCTTTGATAAGGCTTTCAATGCTGCTTCAAATTCTTCTGTCATCACCAATGGTTCTGGATCATAAGGTACAGGTTGAAACGGCTGTTGGTCCACTTGATTTTTATCATATAATAACTCTGTATATTCTTTCCACCTTTTCTTGATCTGCTCAGCATCATTCAACATGGATCCTAGAGCATCTTGTAACATTCCATTTCGAGGCTGGAATTTTTTCTTTAACTCTCATAACTTTAGGAAAGCCAATCTGTTCTTCCTCTAATAGTTTCTGCTTCTATTTCCTTGCATGCATCGCTGTAGTACGTCTTCTTATCCTGTCTTGCTGCTTGTTGGAAATCTCTGAGTTCTGCGATTGCCTTTATTTCTCCTCTCGCTTTAATTTCTCTGTGTTTCAGGGCAATTTTCAGAGTTTCTTTGGTCATCCATTTTGGCTTTTTCACCTTTTGTAGAGATTTTTCACTTTCTTCGAACACAACCTTCTTGATGTCATCTCATAACTCTTCTGGAGCTCTGTCATTGGGGGGGGGGAGGTGGTTGCTTAAAGTAGTGGTTCATCGCCACAGTGTGGTTTCTAACCTCCCTGGTCTGAGGCTTCTTTAGATATAACGGGTGCCCACAGTCTATTGTATACACACCATGGTAGACATTAGGTTATAAGGTTGTACATTGTCACATTAGTATATGTTCCTCCTGACTTCTATTTGTTTACTGTGACTCTTGTTTTTTTAATATTTGTGTCTAAAGCAGCAAATCGATTTTGCAGGCAGTCTTTTAAATTCCGGTGGTATATTCTCAAGGTCATATTTTGCTACCTTCATAAGTGGCTTGCTCTTTTTTCAACTTTAGCTTGAGTTTGCATACTAGTAGGTGATTTGTACCACAGTCAGCTCCAGGTTTTGTCTGTGTTGATGTTATAGAGCTTTTCCATCATTGACTTCCACCAACTTAGTCAATTTGATTTTTGTACAATCCATTTGGTGAAGTCCATGTGTACAGTCACTGCTTGTGTTGCTGGAAGAGGGTGTTTGAGATGAATATATCATTGGTCTTGCAGAATTCTTTCTTCAGCTTCATTTCTGTTGCCAAGTCCATACTTTCCAACCACTTTGCCGCCTTCTTTGTTGCAAATCTTTGCGTTCCAGTCACCCATGACTATCAGGATATCCTGTTTGCATGTTCTGTCAATTTCAGCTTGTACTTGTTCATAGAACTCATCAACTTCATCCTCTTCTGCAGCTGTTGTTGGGGCATATACTTGAATTATAGTTGTGTTGATAGGCATTCCTCGTAGACGAATAGAGATTAAGCGTTTACTGACTGCATTGTATTTCATTACATTCTTTGCAAGTTTCTTCTTAATTATAAATGCAACACCATTTCTTCTTTGTCTTTCATTTCCAGTATGGTAGACCATGTGCTCATCAGATGCAAACTACCTCATGCCAGTCCATTTCAGTTCGCTGACACCCAACAGATCGAGTTGTACACGTTCCATTTCATTCCTGACCACCTCCAACTTCCCTTGGTTCATGCTTCATATGTAAGACATATTTGCAGCTTCTGACTCATTTAATGCGCAGCTACATCAGCAGTCAGGCGTCCCAAGGGCTCTGATACAGCCACATCATAAATGCTGACTTTACTCTGAAAAGTCTTCATCTCCTCTCCAGTAGCTAGTTGAGTGCCTTCTAACCTGGGGGTCTCATTTTCCAGCACTATGGTGCAATTTGTTTTGTTGTGATATCCATAGGGTTTTTGTGGCAAGATACGGAAGTAGATTGCAAGGCTTTTCTTCCGTGCAGTTTAAATCTTAGTGTTGTTGCCTTTATCACAGAAATGTGATCCTCTGCTGCAAACACCATCCCATTCTGCTGCTGTTGCCCAGATGGGTGGTTTGTCTTGGTTTGACACCTCAGCTGAGACCTGTCCATCTTGGAAGACTGCCAGTAATTAAATTACCAATAGCTTAGCCCTCAGCATCACTGATGCACAAAAGCCCTCACGTCGTGATCGATCAGATAAGTGTGGATTTACAATAATACAATAAGACGTATGCAAAAATTTGAAAAAAGTAATTAAAAAAGGGGCATGTACTGCGTGAGAGGAAGAGGGGTTTCCTCTTTGTCTTGCGGTTTATGCCCAACAAAAAATAAGTAATGATTGTTGTCGGGGATCAGCGGTATTCCTTTTCAAATTTGAATTTTTATTTAAATCTAGCGACATTATATGTAGAGATAAAGGGGATGTTTGGAGCATTCCAGGGGTGGACCTTACTAGACGTATACAGATGAAGGCAAATTTTGATAGTTTCTGGAGATTGGAATTGAGATGTCGAGGTCGGGATGTACACAATTCCAATTGTATTTTAGAAAAGGCTCCTCCTCCAGGAGGGCACACGTACTATACTTGCTGTCATGTATTATGAACATCATATGTAAATTTAGTCCTCTATAAAATCATCTTTTATTCATGGATGCCAATGTCACTTGTACATTTCAGTTTTTTTTACATGGAAATTGTGAATAAGGTTTCTAAAATAATCTCCCATAGGTATACCTGCCTATTTTGGTGCTTTTGCATATAAGGGGTATGTGTGCATGCCGTCACGTCAGTGCAGACTTCTGGCAACCAGCCCCTGGGTTTTCTTGACAAGGTGTGACTAGAAGTAGATTGTCAGAGAACTAGATATTTAAGGGCTGCAATGGTGGGCTGCGGCATTTCAATATCTGGATATTCAACACACACCCCAGACAGTGGTGATATTCAGCTGCTATCTAGTTAGCACATAGAACAGCTGGGATCTGGTCTGTAAGCCCTCCTTCACCACTATGTGGGCATTTCCCCTTTCGCACAGTCAGGATCGGTCCATCCACTAGGCAAGCTAAGCAGGTGGGCGGCTTTGTGCTACCACTTTTTTGCCTGAGGCAGGCCATGTGCTTCGGCACACATGACCTGCCACTTCTGATCCCCCTCCGACACTGAAGCACATGACCTGCCACAGACAACAAAGTCGTGGCACAAAGCTGCGACTTTTAAAATACTGCCACTGCCACAGCCTCGCCCCCCCAAGATGGACTCGGCAGCAGCAGGGGCGACGTGGCTTGGGGTGACAGAAACCCTTGGGCTGCCCCATCTATAGTGACAGTCCCTGAGTTCCTCTGAAATTACAGTCATGGGTCCTGAATCATGCCGTTAGGTTTCACCCTTAAGCAATGACCACGATGCCCTCCCCCTTCCTTCCCAGGGGCTGTGAATCCTTTTCTGCAGTATCTCCAGCCCCAGGATGGCACCCCAGGCATTTGGGGGCAGTGCCTCTGATGTCATATCTGGCTGGAGAGAGGTGTCCCACCAATAATGCGACCCTGAGAGCGCTGCTGCTGCCGTAGTGAGTGTTTATATGATAGACAGTGCCTGAGTGAAAGAGAAAACGCAGGAACAGAAGCCTCGCAACACAACGATGGCAGGTGCCCAGCCCCAGCACTCCCAGCGAGCCATCAGGAGGGCCGCAGTGATTCTTTCTAAGTATGTCTTGTGCTGACTCTGAGGAGTTCATGTATAATGCTGATCTATTGAGCACTGTTCAGTAAATAAAGACATTTGTGCACATGTGAAAATTCAAGATGTGTGCCATTTCTGCCAATGTGTTCTGCCTCAGTCGGTGTTTCTCAAGCTGGCCCTGGTTTCGCACGGGAACCCTTATATTAAGTGCCGGACATATATGATGCACCAGTTTGGACTTCTCCATTCACCAAGTGAATCTCAGCACTGGAAGAAACAGAAGAGGCAGCTTCACTGTCTGGCGCATAGAATTAGACCTCTTATGCGCTGCTCCTAAAACAGCACAGTATCATCACTGTTGCCTCTCAGCCTTCTGTATCTCTCTTTGACATTTCCTACACAACTGACTCCACGTTCCTTGTCAGAAATTAGACTCATTCCGGCATCCCATTCCAGCCCATGAATGGAACCAGCAGTGCTTTTAGCTCTCGTCTCAGCTGTAGAGGGCACATGGTGCCTGACACTTTAAGAACCCCTGGATGGGGGAGAGGGAGTGGAGGGCTGTCACGTGACCCTGTCAGTTTCACTGAGAGTTTGACAGGAGTTTGAATAAGATTTTTATTGGGGAGAGCAGAGAGGCAGTCAACAAGGAGAAGCAGCAGGTTTCAGAAGACACCAGAAAAGCTTTAACATGTCCACTGCAGACAGCACCCCAGCTGCAACTCTGCAGAAAGAAGACTCGGGAACTCCAAGGAAGGTACAAAGGGCTGCACAATCCCTGCAAATAACTTTATGTTATGATCACACTCATTTCCGCAGTTTTTTCTCTTTGCGCTCTGATTGATCTCTCTTATAACTCCTCTCTTGTAAGCAGAATCCCCTAGCGGGGCTGCGCTGGAGGCGGCTAGAGGAGCCCTTGGGCTTCATTAAGGTGCTGGAATGGGTGAGTCCTTCTTTGCTTTTCTGCTATTTCTGTCCAGGGTGAGTGACGTGTCCTCAAAGACATGCAGAGGAGCTAAATGCAGAGGGGTACAGAGAGCATGAGGGAGGGAGGAGGAGTTAAGCACATAATATGGTAGAACAGAATCAGATTTGGGGGAGTATGTGCTCTTCTCCTCTTTGGACAGGATAATGTTATTTCTGCCTGGGCTGAGCAAGTGGGCATAAAGCACTGCTTTGCACATTAACATGATACATTGCCCTGGTTCGGTCCCTGGGATTTTTGAGGAGGGGGGTGTCAGCTAGAGTCAGCACTACTCACATTTCACTCTTGAAAAAAAAGCCTGATGACATGGTTTAACCTTTCCAGGAGTTTTGCTGCTAACATACTGTGCCCAGGATCCATGGCCAGAAACAGTGAGACCGGACAGGTCCATCTTCTAGCAGTGCAGGCAGGAATACAGATTAATGTCCTATCTAGAGTACACACACCCCTCACAAAATAGTATTTTCAATTTCCTCTTCATAGGATTTTTCTAGGCACTGCAAGGTTTAATATTCCAAATCCTGTAAGACAGCATTAAATGTCCTTCACAAAGTTGCTGGGTCTAGAAAGCTACACTGGAGCGGATAATTCAGAATCTCAGCTAAGAAACCAGTTTATTTCTATAAGTCTGAACAGAATGAGGACCAAGAGAAGATGTCCAGATTACTATCGTTGTGCAGGGTAACTTACAGCTATCAGATCTTTAAGGGCCCTTTTACCAATGAGCATGATATTACTGCTAGGGGTTACCACCCCATTTTGGGACCAGCTGGCAGCTGGGGCAGGAGTGGACGGGGACTGCTCCTGCCTTGTTCACTTACACCACCATACAGCCCTGGGTAGGGTGGAGGGAAGGTCAGGGTCACCTCTTTGGAGAGGGGCCTTCATTCTAGCAACAGCGGTTCTGTGAAGGATTCTCTTAGAGGGGGCCTTGACAGGAGAGGCTGTGCTGTCGAGGGTGCCCATATTGATGGCCTCTGTTTGGAGGGGGGGGATTGGCTGCTGTTCAGTTAGTTTGGTGCTGAAGCGGGGATTAGACTGGGGGGACAGAAGGGTGCAGTGTGGTGGGGATGAGTAGTGCTTCCATGGCAGCTGCTAATTTGTTTTAATTTGGGCAGAGGCCCGCATTACATGCTTTGGTACTTACCACGGCATGCAGCGTGGACCAATGCAGCAAATGTCTGCCTTGTGCGTTAAATGCAGGGCAGATGTTGGGCACGCCCTTTATATTCACGACACAGGCTTTGCATTTACAAAGTACAAAACTTTTTGCACTCTAATAAAAGGGCCCCTAAATATACAGTATAACTTTTGGCAACATCTGCAAAATTATCATGCCATCAAAGTTATGTGAACCTGAAAGAGATACCCTCCTACCAGATTAATAGATCAAAAAATCATCAGAAAACCCAAGGACCAGAAACTAGTCTACAATGAAATGATGAAATATCTGATTTTAGCTATCTTGATAGAGCCGTAATTGCAGGAGTGGTGTACCATGAGTCTCCAGTGTCCAGAAGCCAATATTTATATTTCCCCCCTCCCCCAACACATATTGCATTACAAAGGCCTCACACTTAGCTCCCCCTCCCCCCCTCCATCCCCCATCTGTATGCCACTGATTGTAGATACCGTATACCGTGAATCCAGGTCCTATTGGAATATAGACGATACTTCCTTGATATGCCAGTTTTTATAGACAATATTAATGAATTGGTGGCGGCAGTCCAAATGAAAGGCCCTCGAGTAGGAGTCAATCTCAGAAGATCTGGAAGCAGCAGCAAGTGAACCCCCTCCCCCCACCCACACATACACTACAGAAGTTGCTTGGGCAAATATTATGCAGATTGCATTGTGGACTACTTTGTGGCTTCAGGCATTTTGGGCCTGTTTTTGTGGGGTCTTGTTCTTTTTTTTCTAACAGTAGATTTATTTAAGCACGTATATATTGCATCACCATTATACTACGATATTAAACAACCCCTTGTTAAATGTTACCCTTCAATTGTACTGTCTAAATGGTGTTAAGTAATTGTTTTGTCTAAATGTTCGCAAGTACCCTAATGTTAAATGTAACCCTCCAATTGTGATGTGATGTGACCACCTTGATTGAAGGATAAGGTGGAATAGAAATCTGTCTAAATAAATAAATAAATCACCAACACAGCCATCTGAAGCAACGTATAACAAATCAAAAGCCATGCATGATAATAAGCAATAACTCCACAGAGCCACATTAGAAAGTTGCTTACACGAGAGACTCTCGGCTGTCCCAACGGCTTTGCTAGAAGGCTAGATACAATGGGGAAGAACAGCTGGGGCCCCATTTCTAAGCAGCCTCTGCTGACTGCTCATTTCCTTGTGGCCTCCTGCAGTTCTGCTGGGCATGGAAGATACATGGCTAATCGCTGCATTTCCTACTACAGAGGGCAGAGAAGATGCTTTTCATCAGTTAGGGTTTGCTTTTCTCTGGGCCCAGGAGAGAATTTCCCATCCTGCAGGTCCTGTTCAGACTATAAACCAATTCTGCAGCCTCACACACACTCACATATGATAATCTTTACCTTACCGACTGAGGTTCCCCAGGAGGGATCTGCCAGAGTTTCATGAGTCTCTTTGAATGTTTGATCAACATACAATGTTTTTATTTCCTGCCAAAGCAGTGGGACAGCAGGGGCAATAAACCTCCCATATCTGGAGAAGTCGCCACAAACTCATAAGTCTGTTCCTTGCCTACCGGTATCAGAGATAAAGCAATACAGCCTAGGGGGACAGAGTGGAGAAGGAACAGGAAACATCACACTCACTATTCCCATTTCCTGGTCATTTATAAATATGTTAAAAAGCAGCGGACCTAACACAGATCCCTAAATTGCCCATTTAGCTCTACTTTTTCTTTTCTATCTTTTAACCATTTCTGATCCACAATAGTACACTGCCTCCTATCCCATGTTTTTTAAATTTCGCCAAGAGTCTCTCATGAGGAACCTGGTGAAAGGTTTCTGAAAATCCAGATACACTAAATCAACCAAATCACCTTTATCCATCAGTGTATTCACACCTTTGAAAAAATGGAACAGATTAGTGAGACAAGACTTTCCTTGGCTAAATCCATGTTGGCTTCCTGCCATTAAACCAGGACTATCTATATGTTCAGTGATTTTATTCTTTATAATGGCTTCTGCCATTTTTCCCAGTACTGACGTCAGGCTCACTGGTCTGTAGTTTCCCAGATCACCGTTACATTGGCTACTCTGCAGTCCTCAGGTAGAAATGACCACCCCTGTACAAGGAATGGGGGTGGTCATTTCTCGCTTACTCTAGATTTTAATGATGAATTGTATTTCTACTAATTTCTATGATTTTCTTTTTGTGAATCTCTCCTACTACTGCTGCTGATCATTTTGCTTTATTGTAATGGCCCCTGAACCCTGGAAATCTTTCTGGTAACCCTCTTGCCTCAGACTGAAGCAGTGTAGGCAAAGTTGCCAAGTTACCCAGTTCCAGGAGTAAGATTTAAGTCAGTCCTAGATTTCTGACTATTTCATTCTGATGCCTTATGGGACCTGCAGCAAATGGGTTAATTGAGAGACTACAAATACCATATTGCATTGCAATGCAACTTTATAAACCAGAACTGGCAAAAAATCTGACTTCTGGAACTGGGTAACTTGACAACTCCGGTGTAGGAGAGGAATGTCAAACTCCAGTCCTGGAGGGCTGCAAAACAGCTATAGTTTTGGATATCCCTAATGAATATGCATGAATATATTTGCATGCACTGCCCCCATTGTATGCATATATATCTCATGAATATTCATTAGGGGCATCCTGGAAAAACAGGCTTCTTTGTGGCCTTGTAGGACTGGAATTTGACACCCTTGGATTAGGAGGTGGGCCATATCATTAGGGCCACACTCAGCCAGTCTTGGTTTTACTGCACTTCCAGCACCACCAGTGACTTAGCAGTGGGAGGCCAGTGGCTCTGTGATAACACAAATACGACCAGGACTGGATTTAAGATTTTGGCAAAAACAAGCAAGACCAGACAGCAGTACCCAGAGAGCCAAGAAGGCTGTGTGTCAAAGATGAGTGGAATAGAGGAAGACCATAGCGCCCCAGTGATGCCTCTTTGAAACAGCCATAAGCTCAGCAGGAGTGGGGTTGTGATGCGGTTGATAAGAGGCAGGGGGAAGAGGCGTATGAGTGATTATACTTTTCACCCACTCATGCCACTGAATTGTATGATTTTGGAGCTTCAGTCGCCAACTTTGTTTTTCTCTTCCAGTTGTTTGCCATTTTTGCCTTTGGCAGCTGTGGATCGTACAGTGGAGAGACAGCAGCTACTGTGAAATGTAATGCAGACAATAACATGACTGCTGTCTCCGTGGAGTTTGGATATCCCTTCAGGTAAATCTCATCACTTTTCTGTATGTAATTGTGCTGGGGGCTTTACAGAACTGGAAGAAGGTGATGCCTCAGAACCATGCTAGATGGAGCATGGTCTTTATCTGCCGTCACTTACTATGTTACGATGTAGCTTTGTCTTCCTCCAGTCTTTTCACTACAAGGTGTGCAATGAGCCCGCTGTCTAGGTTGGTCTCGGAAGAAAAACATAACTTACTGGAGCACATTTTTCAGGTGAAAAGGCCAAACACATAGGGGTAAATTAAAACAAAACCTTCTAGCAAAACAGTGTAGGGGGTTTCTCCGCATATCTGTTCTCTCACCTCCTTCTCTTGTTTCTGTTACACGTGGGGACACAGAGTAGTTCCTTCCCTAACTCTCTCTTCCCTTCTCACCCGTACTAGCCACACAATATCCTCTCACTGTAGGGCCAGGAGTGTGCGTGCCATGTTAGTCCACTTTAACGGCTGATAAATAAAAAGAAGGCGATAATTGTAGGGTTAGAACACTCCTCCCCAAGCCATGGCTACCCTCCCAGCAGAGCTAGCTGCTAACATGGGATGCAGACTTTGCTGTAGACATCTGCTGTCTGGTGCTAGCCACATTAACACCGCCTAACTGTAGGGTCTTGGTGTCCACCACCCTTCCAGGAGAGCTGGATCTTCAGAAAGACACTAAATTCCTCCTCTCGGGGACTTTTACACTATTCCCTGGCATGTAGTCTCTCTCCTGAGTACATGAAATGAGGCATGCGAGTCTCTGTCCCCTCTGCTCAGCTATCATGAACTCTCATGATTAATACTCTAGTGCAGGTGTCCCAACATATGGTTCAGGGCTGGTGTTACGGTTTCTAGCACCCCCCTGCAACCTATAAATCGGCACCCCTCCCTCATTATTATTGATGTTGGCTGCATCCTACCCTCCTTTTTCCCAAAACCGCTTTGTGAATTCTTTTCAAGCGATATTAGTATCTCTCCTTCAAATCCAATGTTGTAAGGAAATTGCAGCAAAAGAGCAAATGCATAACCAAAATAAAAATACTTAGCAGTAAATATTTAGCATCATATAAACAGGCTGTGATATAGTAAAAAAAAAAATCTGATTCTGGTCATCTCACTAACAACAACATAAACATTCTCCACTGCCAGGCATATTGTGAACTAATATAAAACACTGCAAAAGTCACTGAAAATCTACAAAGTCAAATCTACCATACCATACCAGCATACACTTCCAAAACATATGCAATACGGGGCCTATCCAGAAAAAAGCAGCACTACAAATACTGCAATGGGCCCCAAAACCTCCATACACCTTTCTGAAAAGCTGTACAAGTCAAATTACTACAGTACAGATCCCTACGTACAAGCTCCATGTTAACAGAATACCTGGCCTTGGTCACGCACTCAGAACACAGCCCCTCACCAAGTACAGAATAAGTGACCACAACCTTAAGAAAAAATAAAAATTTGTAGACAAAAATTGAACTGAAACCCCAAGAAGTCAAACTCTGCATGTGGTGTCACACCAGCTAAGAGAGGCAGTTCCCCATACTGTGTGACATATAAAGATAGTGCAAAGTCCAATCACTAAATTGAAAATAAAATTATTTTTTCTACCTTTGTTGCTGATGATTTTTGATCATGCTGGTCTCGATCTGAGGTTTTTGTTTTCCTCTGTCTTCTCTTAGCTCTTCTTCTATGGTCTATAGTCCATCTGCCATTTCTTGTCTCTCCTTTTGCTTTCTTCATTTTCTTCCATCAGCCTTTTTCCAGTCCCAGTAACCCTCCCCAGTATCAGCCCCCTTACAGCCTCCCCTCCCAGTACTTTCCAATGTCAACCCCCTTGCATTCCAAGCACCGCCACTGGTGTCTATTCCCTTTTAGCCCTCCTCCTTCTCCATCATCCAGCCCCTTCTAGTCCAAATACCATCCCAGGTATCAGTGAAGTTCCAGTCCCAATGCCCCCTCCCGTGTCAGTTCCCTTCAGTCACCCTCTCCTCTGTCCATCTGCCTTCCAGTGCCATCCCTGGGTGTCAGCTCCTTTCAAGCCCCCACCTTCCCTCCAGCCTCCTCCTTCCCCTCTTTTCCACTCCCTTCCAACCCCCATGTGAACTCCCTTCTAGCCCCCACCTTCCCTCCTGTCAGTTCTCTTCCAACCCTCCTCCTATTACCCAAACACCTTCCAGCCCCATCCCCAAGTGTCTGCTCCCTTTCAGCCCTCCTCATTTTTGCTCCCTTCCAGCTTCCGCCCTGTGTCTGCTCCCTTGTAGCCCACCATGTCTGTTCCCTTTCAGCTCCCCCCGTGTCTGCACCCTTCCAGCTCCCTTATGTCTGCTCTCTTCCAGTTCCCCCCGTGTCTACTCCCTTTCAGCTCCCCCGTGTCTCCCCCCATGTCTGCTCCCTTCCAGCTCCCCCCCCGTGTCTGCTCCCTTTCAGCTCCCCCCTGTGTCTCCCCCCATGTCTGCTCCCTTCCAGCTCCCCCCCGTGTCTGCTCCCTTTCAGCTCCCCCCTGTGTCTCCCCCCATGTCTGCTTCCTTCCAGCTTCCCCCCGTGTCTGCTCCCTTTCAGCCCCTCCACGTGTCTGCTCCTTTCCAGCTCCCCCCACCTTGTCTGCTCCGATTCATCTCTTATGAGAAACAGGAAATGCTTATTCTTGCTATTAGAAACTCAGCAACCCAGCAGTTTAAAAGTTAGCAGAGCCGCGGGAACAGAGAAATGTTCCAGTGGCTGCTTTATTTTTTGAAGCGGTGGGTAGTGGGCAGCTAGCGATGGCACCCCCCCTGCCCCCGGCGCCCTCCTGCCATGCTTATCTGGCTTACCAGGTAGCGCCAGCCCTGCTGTGGTTCTTGGTTCCTGGGAAGGGTCCATAGGCATGTAGTGTAGCTGGAAAATTCCTGGAGGAATTTACTTATTTGTATTTAGTTCCTGCCTTTCCAGTAGCCGTTCAAGGTGAGTTACATCCAACTTCAATAATATTTCCCTGTCCCTAGAGGGCTCACAATCTAAGTTTGTACCTGAGGCAATAGTCAACTTATCCCTTAAAACTGGATATTTACCCCCTTCACTAAAACATGCTCTGATCCGCCCAATACTCAAAAATGCCACCCTTGACAAAACATTGCCTAATTCCTACAGACCTATTTCTAGTATTCCTTTCATGGCAAAACTAATTGAGAAAGTTGTACAAATTCAGACTCAAGAACACATTGACACTTCAGCCCCTCTCGATGAACAACAATATGGGTTTCGCCCACGCCATGGTGTCGAGACACTCTTAACAGTACTCATCGACACACTTGTAAAAGGAATAGACAATCCCAAGCAAGCCTTTTTACTCCTATTCATCGATATCTCTGCAGCATTTGACAGCGTAAGCCATTCTTTAATGCTCAAGAAACTCAAACAAATAGGAATAAAATCAACTGTACTTAATTGGTTCACCTCTTATCTAAGCAATAGAACACAAACAGTACAAATCGGTAACCTTACATCCAAGACGTACAACCAGGAACTAGGTCTCCCTCAGGGATCGGCACTGTCAGCCCTCCTATTTAATATCTACATAAAGCATGTCTGTAATATATTTAAAAAATTCAACGTTTACTATCACTTATATGCAGACGATATAATGATGTACATCCCATTTACAATCCCCAATATACCAATCCAATTACTCGTAGAGTGTTTTAATGAACTAACTACCTGGCTAAATGAAAATAACCTCTACATCAATCATGCAAAAACAGAAGCCCTAATTGTAACAAAAAACCTCTCATACTCACCCCCTACACACATCACTCTGCAAAACCAAGAAATCAAACTAAAAAATGAAGTACGATATCTAAGTGTAATACTTGACACACATCTCAACATGGAAACACATATAACAAATACAACGAAGAAAGTATACTTCAAACTTAAAATCCTAAAGCAACTACGCCCACTAATGCACCTACAAGACTTCCAGCAAATAATACAAGCCATAATTATACCTCACTTCGACTTTGCAAACCTAATACTTCTAGGCACAACAAAACAAAACTTGAAAAGACTTCAAATTGCACAAAATGCAGTGGCCAGGACCATTATGAAGGTCCCCCCATTTCAACATATCACTCTGATTCTTGAGAACTTACAATGGCTACCGATACAAAGCCGAATAGTATATAAAACTCTAACAACTACCTTCAAAACTCTAAACAACATGGCACCACCTACCCTATTCAACCTCATCACTAAAGAACCTGCTAAAAACTTACACAGGAGAGATCATACAAACAAATTAAGGACTCCGAAAGAATTTATAAAAGCCAGAAAGATAACAAACAAAAAGGCATTCTCACATGCTGCCCCCATTCTATGGAACGCCCTTCCAGATGAAATGAGATCACTTTTAGAGATCAAAGAATTCCGCAAAAAACTTAAAACGCACCTGTTCACATCACACTACGGATCTTTGCCAAACACACCTCCCCAGCTAGAAAATGGATAATACCATGTCAGTTTCCCATAAACTAAACTGGATTTGACATATGATGTGAAACCCCAAATGCTTATTATCCTTAAATGTCACATACAACACTGTATCTATTACTCATTTTGTTCCCTGTAAATAGTTCTTGTATGTTCCATGTAATGTAATATAGTTGTTATGGTTTTAAGCTGTTCACTGTAAAAACAGACGCCTGTCTGTTATGTTGTTTTGTTCCATGTAAACCACATTTGATCTTTGGAAGATGCGGTATATAAGAAACTGTTAATTAAATTAAATTAAATTAATTAAATGGAGGGTTAAGTGACTTGCCCAAGGCCACAAGGAGCATCAGTGGGATTTGAACCCTGGTCTTTCTGGTCCCAGGCTACTCCTCCATGCCATAATCTGTAATTAAGTCCATAAACTGTTATTAAGGTAGACCAAGAGACAACCACTGCTTATCCCTGGGGATAAGTAGCATGGAACTGGCTACTTTTGGGATACTCAGGCACTTGTGATCTCGATTGGCCACTGTTGGAAACAGGACACTAGGTTTGATGGACCTTTGGTCTGAGCCAGTATGGCAGTACTTAAGTTCTTATATTCATTACAGGGAGGTCCACAGGACACAGAAAAGAGAAAAAGAGAGTGGTTGGTAGGGAATGGCTGGGGGGAAGAGAGAGAGTCTGGAGGGAACTTGCTGAGTGGAGGGAGAGAGAGACTGATGGAGAGAGAGAGAGACTGGTGGAGACAGGAAGAGGAAGGGAGAAAAAAAGGGTTAGAGGGGACATGCTTTGTGCTGAAGGGAGGGGGTCCAGGAAGAGTTGTGGAGATGAACTGGGGATCACTGACGTTTTCAGATGTTAATAAGAAGTCCATATAACCAAAGAGGTTAGAACCTTGTTCTAGTGCATTCTTGATTACTGGCGCTGAAACTTCTTCCTTATCTCAAAATGGCTCTTCAAGTATCGCTGTTTTTCTTGCAAGGCTGATCTCCCCCAGCTCCAGATCTCACACTTTGTCCTTTGTCTTGGAACAGATTGTACCAGCAGCGGTATGAGATGCCAGTCTGTGAGGGTTCGGGCCAGCGAATTTTGCATCTCAGTGGGGATTTCTCTTCATCTGCAGAATTCTTTGTGACTATGGGGGTCTTTGCTTTCCTGTATGCTATCGTAGCTCTGGTGGTCTATCTGCGTTTCCATTCCCTTTACACCAAGAACAGGAATCTGCCTGTGGTGGTAAGGATGAAGCCTGCTCACCTATGTTTCTTCTTTATGGGACCTCTGAGCTTGACTAATGGAACCTAACTGCTTGATTTTGGTCTTCTTCAGGACTTCTGTGTGACAGGGGCCTTCACGTTTTTATGGTTGGTGGCTGCATCAGCCTGGGGCAAAGGACTCATGGATGTGAAGACAGCAACTCATCCCTCCAGCCTCATTGCTGCCATGCCAGTGTGCCATCTGCATAAAGCTGTTTGCAATGCAGGTGCCACACCATCTCTAGGACTTGCCAACATTTCTGTGGTAAGAACTGTGCCATACTGGTGATAAGAGATCAGGAGTCACCAGGCAAAAAAAATAGCCTTAGCGACTTGAGTACTATGCAAAACACTGGGCACTATAGACAGCACTGCTGAGATTGTGCAAAGTGAATTACTTCCATCTCAGCCAGTGCAGCAGGCTAGGAAAGTAAAACCAAGAAGGGGCGCTGCAGCTTCTCCGCTGCTTATAGAGGCCTTGCACACTATTCCTTTCACAGAGATATTATTGCCCAGATTCTTCACAAAGATTCAGCAACCAATAAAAAGACAGAAATGTCTCCTAATCCATGAAGTGTTCATACTGCCATCTCGCCTCTGCCCACGGCACTACTACTATTAGTTATCATGTATGTAGTGCTACAAGGCATTCAAAGTGCTCTACACACAGATGTGAGATACAGTCCCTGCTCACCAGAGCTTACAATCTAATGAGATAGATGACAACAAACTAGGGTCTAGGGTAAATCTATGCGAATGATAAAGGTATATATAGCTGGTGATTAGGAGAATGAGGGGATCCAACATTGCACCTCCTCTTATGCCATTTCCAATGCTTTGTCTCTTCTTGGCCCATCTTGCTTTCCTTTGGCTATGCTGAAGCGACAAATCTAAACTAACTAGCATCCCGGTACTGGATATATTACGCCCCCCCTCCTTCGGTAATAGCAGCTCCAGTACAGTGCTCCTCCCCATTCTAGTCTCCCTCACCCCTCCACCCCCCTGCCAGCAGCATTACGCCCTCTAGTCCCTTTTCTCTTTTCCCCTACCCACATGATGTGGAAAGACATTGTGGGGGTAGAGGGAGGCAGCATCATGGCCTTGGAGCCTGTTGCCATCTCTTTTGACGCTACACCAGCCTGATACTCTTTCTGCCCAGTAAAGTGTCACTTCTTGTCTTTTTTTTCAGCTCTTTGGTTTCTTGAACTTTCTCCTGTGGGCTGGAAACTGCTGGTTTGTGTTTAAAGAGACTGCATGGCATAGACAGGCCCCCAGCAAGGACAACGCTGTGGAACAGGGAGACAGTGAGAGGCAGTAAGCCAGTGAGCCCTCCAACTGGACTGCACCTTCTCCTCATCCTATACCCAAAATTCTGGATCTTACTTCATCTGCCAGTAACACACATGTACTTTTCCCACCAGTGTCTGCCATGCCACCACCAATTCTTCCGTTTTACTGCATGTGCTGCTGGGAACCTGGTAGGCAGCCGTGCAGCTTTTGCTGATTGAGATGCCGCCTTTTTCCTGACTGCAGTGGTGGCCCAGCAGCTGTGATCATTTGACCCTGAGCTGGCTGCTTGTGCCATCACATAGAGCCGCTAGGGAGAAGGTGCAACACCTGACTGCCCAGAGCTTGTAAACAGACACCAGTTAAAGTGCCATTTTTAATTGCCCGCGCTCCCACTCAGCAGAAATGCAGAGGAATGTGGAGTGAGAGCAAGAGACAGCAAAAGCGGAGTGACTTTATAGTCCCAGGGGCAGGGAAAGTGGGGAAAGAGGTTAGGGGGTAGTTCAGCAGTCAGCCTGAAGTGGGAAGAGGAGGTGACCTGCTGGAGGAATCAGGACTTTGTCATCTGTCAGGACACAGGGACTCGAGCTGCAATTTTCACACAACAACAATGGGACAAGTATATTTACAAGTCCTCTCTAGATTTAGATCTTTGCATTGGCTTGGTATCACCCAAATAGAAGGGCTCTGTACCAGAAAGGGTTAAATTGACCAATGAGGAAAGATTTCAACTTGGCCCAAACGTTTTCCTTGCCAACAGCTATGGCAATGATGCTACAAGGGAGAAGTGTCTTGTCTCTCTTTCTTCTCTTTCAAAGTAAACGCAGCAATCAGTAACTCAGCATCTCTCCGTGCAATGCGACTGTACAGACTCCATTTCAGAGTTCTCTAAGCTGTTGCTCTCATTCACACACGTCACTAATTTCCTCACATGGAATGGAACCGATTAGTTCATTGTGTGAAATGTCAATTGTGTCATCACAACCAATATGGACTAATTGAATTTCACTCCATGTGAGACCATTTGTCTCTCTCCTACTCCAGAGGCATCCAGTGCAAAGGCCAGGAAGCAGCATTTTAAATTCAGGAATAGAGTAAACATTTTTAGAGGAGGGTGGCTGGAAATTGATGAGAGTACAAGGGAAGCCTTAGAGTACCTGCCTCCCTGAACCCTTCCTCCTACAGAACAAATCTATAGCACTCCTCTTTGGCGTGCACAGCAGTTCCACATGTGGCTTTTTGTATCTCAGTGCTTAGCATGTGAATGGACAGATAGCCACAAGCAGGCGCACAAGTGAGGGCAGATAGATAGATGGACAGTTTCCCCAAAATGCATTGTTTGAGCTTCAAGTGGATCTCGGTCTAGCTGTTTAGTATGTGGGTGGATGCATGGACAGGAGCATGGCTGACTACATGTAAAGCTGCTCACGGATGAACCTACAAAGACAGACAGAAAGACACAGTTTCCCGTAATGTGTTCTTTGACTATCACAAAGAACAATCCAAACTGTAGCTACATGACGCAAGGTTCCACATTAGCAGCCACACCAAAATTCTCTGTTCAGTGTGCAATGGCAGCTAAGAAAACAAATAGAATTCTAGGAATTATAAGGAAGAATAAAACAAAATAGATCACAATGCTTTTTATCACTCCATGGTGCGACTGCGTCTTGAGTAGTATGTGCAGTTCTTGTCAATGCATCTAAAATAAGATATAGCAAAATTAGAAAATGTACAGAGAAGGGCAACTAACATGATAAAGGGGATGGAAGATATTCTATGCGGAAAGGGCTCTTGAAGAGAGGGGAGGTATGATAGAGATCTTTAATGAGTGGTGTGGAACAAGTAAATGTGAATCACTTCTTCACGCCTTCAAAAAGTACAAAAACTAGGGGACATGCAATGAAGCTTTAAAGCATCTCGAATTCCTTACTGAAGGGTGTAGTAAAAGTTGTCAGTATAGATGAGTTTAAAAGAGGTTTGGACAAGTTCCTGGAGGATAAGTCAAGAAAATGGACTGGAGAAAATCCAGTGCTTATCCCTGGGATAAGCAGCATGGAAACCGGCTACCTTTAGGAAACCCGACTTGGATTGGCCACGAAAGGATACAGGGCTTGATGGACCTTCGATGTCACCCAATATAGCATGTTCTTATGTAACCAAAGGAACACACCCAGCCCAGTGGAGTCCAACGAAAGACTTCATTCCAAGACATAAGGAAGATCTACATTTTGTCCATGTTCCTTCCATCTTGGAATGAAGCCATTGAGCTGTGCGTCTCCCTGCCTTTCTCTGTTCCTTTGGTTTCTATCATCTTCTGGTGAACTCCTCTGCCATGTTCTCATGTAACACATAGAACTAATGACACTGGAATAGATACAGAGAGCTTTGCTGTGAGGTAGATGTGTGCAGCTCTGAACGACTTCATCCAGGCTTTCCATTTAGAAGATCATTTTACAAGCCTTTGTGCACAGGGAAATGCATGCTTAATGTTTGCTGTACTGACACACGCTTTACATGGTGTATGTGTAGGTGTTCCCAAGGACAGCGCTGGGGCAAAGTTGCAAAGAATACACATCAGTTATATTTGCAAAGAGAGGTGGAAAAGGGACGCCTGGGAGCTTTCAGGGAGGTTATGTTATAAAGGTGCAGATATTGCTTTAAAAAAACAGGTGCAACATCTGTATTCCTTGCTTAGATGCCCTTTTATAAAATTCTCTCTTAATGGATGCTCTCTGCTCTCTGTTTTGGAGCCTCAGTGCACATACAGACCTGGTTCAGAGCCTTTCTATATATCCAGAAGTGATTTAGGCAGTAGAAGATAATATTATGTCATTGTTAATGTCTTTGAAGAATTGAAGCCCATAACAATTAGTAGCCCTGGGAAAGGACAACAGAAAAAGTGCAATAACAATTAAATTGCTGAAAGATATGTGAGGGGAAGGAAGAGTCCCTGGAAATCTCATGAAATACTGGGGTCCTGTGAAGGGTCACTGCCAGCACAATGTACCCTGAACCCTGGGCAAGAATCAGTCTCGTCGTTCTCCCTAGACCCTAATGGTCCTCTCTTCCCTTTAGAAGCCGGTTCTCTAATCACAGGTCACTGGACTCAAACAGACTGTACAACATGTAGCTACACTTTTACCTCAGTTTTTTTTTAAAGATATATGTGTCAGATTTATCAAAGATGTTTTAATTTTCTCTGTCCAGAGGGAAATAACATTGATAGATCTAGCCCTAAATATATTATATGGAGATTTTTGCAAATTGCTTTCTTGGAGTCAGGGAAAACACCGCCCTCTTGCAATCTTCCATCTTTGGTCTGGATCCTTCTAGCTGTTGATGCAGGGAAAGTGAAAGTATGTCCATGAGCTGTTTGACTGGGTAACCCGGGCACTGGGCACTGTGTAGAGAATGTTTGCCATTGGGCAGGACACAATCCTGGCCCTGGTAGCAAAGCTTTATAATGGCCAATTAGACACAGGGGTGAGATAGTTGGCTGTAGGTCAAGCTGGAAGACTATGGAAATCTGGCATTGCGATGGGAGTTTTGGGGTAGGGGTAGTGGTGTGATGTGCAGGGAGATTTTGTTTTACTTTATTTGAAATATGAAAGATTTATGTATTTTGTGATGTCTGGTGCTAAGGTTATAGGGGACGAGGGAAGATAAATGCCCAAAATTTACTCTCTCGCCTTCCCAGACCAACAGGAAATCCTGGACTTGCCGATGTTTTCAGTGAGGGTGTGAAGAGTACACATACAACAGGTATGACTGAGCAGCTGTGACCTAGGTCTAGGACATATGGATTGAGGGCTCCAGACATGGCTATCATGGGTCATGGAAACATGACAGCCTCAGTCGAGCCCCCGCTGCTTGCTTCAGCTGATCTTCAGAATAAAATGAACTGCTGGTACTGTGCGAAAGGGAATACCTGTTTGTGACAGCAAGACAGCCCCTTAAGAGTGACTGCTTTCAATCATGTCTGTTCTCAGAAGGGAAGGTGGATTCTCCAGCCTTCATATGATGTATTCCCTCCAGATGACTTTTTGCAACAGTCTTGTTTGGACTGCATGGAAGAACCATTAGAACCTGAATGCTGCCCCTACCACTTTATGAGGCAGCATGATATAGGCTCAGGTCTATAGCACACCATGGGCTTGATGCAGGAACCCTGTGCTAGAGCCCATGGGGTGTCCTAAAGCAAGTGCCGAAGGTTGCTTAGTGATGCTGTAAGCAAACAGCATGTAAATGAGATGAGCACAAAGGTTTGACTTAAATAAGGACAGCAAGCCAAGCACATGCGCACAGGCAGGGGCGGCCCAAGGGTTTCTGCTGCCCCAGGCAGAAGCCAATGTAGCATGCACACCCCCCTGCTGCTTCCGCCACCCGCCCACCCCCTTCCCGCCACTGCCACCCTCCCCCTTACTGCCGCTGTCACCGCCACCCCACCCAAATCCATCTTCTCCTCTTGTTACGGTGACCCGACTCCGTTTAGAGCCATTGCCGTCGCAAGATGACAGAGATGGGTTTGGGGAGTGGGGCCGCAGCAGCCCGACTCTGTTTTGAAAGCAGCAGCAGATAAAAATGGAGTCAAGCCTCCCACCAGGATCTGCCATCCTAGGAGGCTGCCTAGTCTGCCTAGTGAACGGGACAGCACTGCGCAAAGGGGTCTGCATTTATTCCAGCCCAACACTCCTGCCATTTTCTTTCAGCCGAGTCTTCACCAAAGCCTGAAAAAGGTTGTGGGTGATGTACTCTAAAAAAAACAGGCATAAATTCTTCAACAGCATCAATATTGCCAAGCGACCCAGTTCTATGACTGAGATTTTATGACAGTTCTGGTTATAAATTTGCATTGCAGAGTAGTATACTATTTGTAGTCCCTGATTTTACCCATTGGAATCACTGCTGCAGGTCCCATAATGCATCAGGATGGGATCATCAGAAATCCAGGACTGCCTTAAAACCTCACTCCTGGAACTGGGTAACTTGACAACACTGCAGCACTGAACGCAGACCTATGAGCTAACCCTTACATTTTTTCAGACCTCATACTAAAGTGCTTTCTGGTCTTCAATACGCTTCTCTGTGTCCGCGCTGCGCAGCTACTTCCTTCATTGAGCCAACCCTTCAGATTTCCTCAGACCTCATCCTAAAATGCCTCCTGGTCTTCTGCATACTTCTCTGCATCCGCGCTGCACAGCTACTTGCTTCATTGAGCTAACCCTTAACATCTCCTCAGACCGCATGCTAAAATGCCTACTGGTCTTCTGCACACTTCTCTGCGTCCACGCTGCGCAGCTACTTGCTTCATTGAGCTGACCCTTAACATCTCCTAAGACCTCATGCTAAAATGCCTCCTGTTCCTCCGCACACTTCTCTGTGTCCGCGCTGCGCAGCTACTGGCTTCATTGAGCTAACCCTTAACATCTCCTCATACCTCATGCTAAAGTGCCTTCTGGTCTTCCATACACTTCTCTGTGTCCGCGCTGCGCAGCTACTTGCTTCATTGAGCTAACCCTTAACATCTCCTCAGACCTCATCTAAAGCGCTTTCTGGTCTTCCATACGTTTCTCTGTGTCCGTGCTGCGCAGCTACTTGCTTCATTGAGCTAACCCTAAACATCTCCTCAGACCTCATGCTATAGTGCCTTCTGGTCTTCCACACACTTCTCTGCGTCCGCGCTGCACAGCTACTAGCTTCATTAAGCTAACCCTTAACATCTCCTCAGACCTCCTGCTAAAATGCCTCCTGTTCTTCCGCACACTTCTCTGCGTCCGCGCTGCGCAGCTACTTGCTTCATTGAGCTAACCCTTAACATCTCCTCAGACCGCATGCTAAAATGCCTCCTGGTCTTCTGCACACTTCTCTGCGTCCACACTACGCAGCTACTTGCCTCATTGAACTAACCCTTAACATCTCCTCAGACCTCATGTAAAAATGCCTCCTGGTCTTCCGCACACTTCTCTGCGTCCGCGTTATGCAGCTCTTTGCTTCATTGAGCTAACCCTTAACATCTCTTCAGACCTCATGATAAAATGATTCCTGGTGTTCTGCACACTTCGCTGCGTCTGCGCTGTGCAGCTACTTGCTTCATTGAGCTAACCCTTAACATCTCCTCAGACCTCATGCTAAAATGCCTCCTGTTCTTCCACACACTTCTCTGCGTCCGCGCTGTGCAGCTACTTGCTTCAATGAGCTAACCCTTAACATCTCCTCAGACCTCATGCTAAAGTGCCTTCTGGTCTTCCATACACTTCTCTGTGTCCGCGCTGCGCAGCTACTAGCTTCATTGAGCTAACCCTTAACATCTCCTCAGACCTCATGCTAAAGTGCCTTCTGGTCTTCCATACGCTTCTCTGCGTCCTCGCTGCACAGCTACTTGCTTCATTGAGCTAACCCTTAACATCTCCTCAGACCTCATGATAACATGTCTCCTGGTCTTCCCCACACTTCTCTGCAGCCGCGCTGTGCAGCTACTTGCTTCATTTAGCTAACCCTTAACATCTTCTCAAACTTCATGCTAAAATGCCTCCTGGTCTTCCGCATACTTCTCTGCAATCGCACTGCGCAGCTACTTGCTTCATTGAGCTAACCCTTTACATCTCCTCAGACCGTATGCTAAAATGCCTCCTGGTCTTCCGCACACTTTTCTGCATCCACACTACGCAGCTACTTGCCTCATTGAACTTACCCTTAACATCTCCTCAGACCTCATGTAAAAATGCCTCCTGGTCTTCCGCACACTTCTCTGCGTCCGCGCTACATGCTTCATTGAGCTAACCCTTAACATCTCCTCAGACTTCAAGCTAAAATGCCTCCTGTTCTTCCGCAGACTTCTCTGCGTCTGCGCTGCACAGCTACTTGCTTCATAGAGCTAAGTCTTAACATCTCCTCAGACCTCATGCTAAAATGTCTTCCGGTCTTCCGCACACTTCTCTGCGTCCGTGCTACACAGCTACTTGCTTCATTGAGCTAAGCCTTCACATCTACTCATACCTCATTCTAAAATGCCTTCTGGTCTTCCGCACACTTTTTCTGTGTCTGCGCTGCGCAGCTACTTGCTTCATTGAGCTAACCCTTAACATCTCCTCAGACCTCATGCTAAAATGCCTTATGGTCTTCCGCACACTTTCTCTGCGTCTGTGCTGCGCAGCTACTTGCTTCATTGAATTAACCCTTAACATCTCCTCAGACCTCATGTAAAAATGCCTCCTGGTCTTCCGCACACTTCTCTGCGTCCGCGCTATGCAGCTATGTGCTTCATTGAGCTAACCCTTAACATCTCCTCAGACCTCATGCTAAAATGCCTCCAGGTCTTCCACACACTTCTCTGCGTCCGTGCTCTGCAGCTACTTGCTTCATTGAGCCAAACCTTAACATCTCTTCAGACCTCATGCTAAAATGCCTCCTGTTCTTCCGCACACTTCTCTGCACCCGCGCTGCACAGCTACTTGCTTCATTGAGCTAACCCTGAACGTCTCCTCAGACATCATGCTAAAATGCGTCCTGGTCTTCTGCACACTTCTCTGCATCCACGCTGCGCAGCTTCTTGCTTCATTGAGCTGACCCTTAACATCTCCTAAGACCTCATGCTAAAATGCCTCCTGTTCCTCCGCACACTTCTCTGTGTCCGTGCTGCGCAGCTACTTGCTTCATTGAGCTAACCCTTAACATCTCCTCAGACCTCATGCTAAAGTGCCTTCTGGTCTTCCACACACTTCTCTGCGTCCGCGCTGCACAGCTACTTGCTTCATTGAGCTAACCCTTAACATCTCCTCAGACCGCATGCTAAAATGCCTCCTGGTCTTCTGCACACTTCTCTGCGTCCACGCTGCACAGCTACTTGCTTCATTGAGCTAACCCTTAACATCTCCTCAGACCGCATGCTAAAATGCCTCCTGGTCTTCTGCACACTTCTCTGCGTCCACGCTACGCAGCTACTTGCTTCATTGAGCTAACCCTTAACATCTCCTCAGACCTCATGCTAAAGTGCCTTCTGGTCTTCCACACACTTCTCTGCGTCCGCACCACGCAGCTATTTGCTTCATTGAGCTAACCCTTAACATCTCTTCAGACCTCATGATAAAATGATTCCTGGTGTTCTGCACACTTCGCTGCGTCTGCGCTGCGCAGCTACTTGCTTCATTGAGCTAACCCTTAACATCTCCTCAGACCTCATGCTAAAATGCCTCCTGTTCTTGTACACACTTCTCTGCGTACGCGCTGCGCAGCTACTTGCTTCAATGAGCTAACCCTTAACATCTCCTCAGAACTCATGCTAAAGTGCCTTCTGGTCTTCCATACACTTCTCTGTGTCCGCGCTGCGCAGCTTACTTGCTTCATTGAGCTAACCCTTAACATCTCCTCAGACCTCTTGCTAAAATGCCTCCAGGTCTTCCGCACACTTCTCTGCGTCCGTGCTGTGCAGCTACTTGCTTCATTGAGCTAAGTCTTAACATCTCCTCAAACCTCATGCTAAAATGCCTCCTGGTCGTCCGCACACTTCTCTACAATTGCGCTGTGCAGCTACTTGCTTCATTGAGCTAACCCTTTACATCTCCTCAGACCGTATGCTAAAATGCCTCCTGGTCTTCCGCACACTTCTCTGCGTGCACGCTGCGCAGCTACTTGCTTCATTGAACTAACCCTTAACATCTCCTCAAACCTCATTTAAAAATGCCTCCTGGTCTTCCGCACACTTCTCTGCGTCCGCGCTATGCAGCTACTGGCTTCATTGAGCTAAGCCTTCACATCTCCTCATACCTCATTCTAAAATGCCTTCTGGTCTTCCGCACACTTTCTCTGCGTCTGCGCTGCGCAGCTACTTGCTTGCTTCATTGAACTAACCCTTAACATCTTCTCAGACCTCATGTAAAAATGCCTCCTGGTCTTCCGCACACTCCTCTGCGTCCGCGCTATGCAGGTATATGCTTCATTGAGCTAACCCTTAACATCTCCTCAGACCTCATGCTAAAATGCCTCCTGGTCTTCCTCACACTTCTCTGCATCTGCGCTGTGCAGCTACTTGCTTCATTATCTAACCCTTAACATCTCTTCAGACCTCATGCTAAAATTCCTTCTGGGCTTCCATACACTTCTCTGTGTCCACGTTGCATAGCTACTTGCTTCATTGAGCTAACCCTTAACATCTCCTCAGACCTCATACTAAAATGCCTCATGGTCTTCCGTATACTTCTCTCTGTCCGCGCTACGCAGCTACTTGCTTCATTGAGCTAACCCTTAACATCTCCTCAGACCTCATGCTAAAATGCCTTCTGGTCTTCCGCACACTTCTCTGCGTCCGTGCTACATGTTTCATTGAGCTAACCGTTAACATCTCCTCAGACCTCATACTAAAATGCCTCATGGTCTTCCGTATACTTCTCTCTGTCCGCGCTACGCAGCTACTTGCTTCATAGAGCTAAGTCTTAACATCTCCTCAGACCTCATGCTAAAATGTCTTCCGGTCTTCCGCACACTTCTCTGCGTCCGTGCTACACAGCTACTTGCTTCATTGAGCTAAGCCTTCACATCTACTCATACCTCATTCTAAAATGCCTTCTGGTCTTCCGCACACTTTTTCTGTGTCTGCGCTGCGCAGCTACTTGCTTCATTGAGCTAACCCTTAACATCTCCTCAGACCTCATGCTAAAATGCCTTATGGTCTTCCGCACACTTTCTCTGCGTCTGTGCTGCGCAGCTACTTGCTTCATTGAATTAACCCTTAACATCTCCTCAGACCTCATGTAAAAATGCCTCCTGGTCTTCCGCACACTTCTCTGCGTCCGCGCTATGCAGCTATGTGCTTCATTGAGCTAACCCTTAACATCTCCTCAGACCTCATGCTAAAATGCCTCCAGGTCTTCCACACACTTCTCTGCGTCCGTGCTCTGCAGCTACTTGCTTCATTGAGCCAAACCTTAACATCTCTTCAGACCTCATGCTAAAATGCCTCCTGTTCTTCCGCACACTTCTCTGCACCCGCGCTGCACAGCTACTTGCTTCATTGAGCTAACCCTGAACGTCTCCTCAGACATCATGCTAAAATGCGTCCTGGTCTTCTGCACACTTCTCTGCATCCACGCTGCGCAGCTTCTTGCTTCATTGAGCTGACCCTTAACATCTCCTAAGACCTCATGCTAAAATGCCTCCTGTTCCTCCGCACACTTCTCTGTGTCCGTGCTGCGCAGCTACTTGCTTCATTGAGCTAACCCTTAACATCTCCTCAGACCTCATGCTAAAGTGCCTTCTGGTCTTCCACACACTTCTCTGCGTCCGCGCTGCACAGCTACTTGCTTCATTGAGCTAACCCTTAACATCTCCTCAGACCGCATGCTAAAATGCCTCCTGGTCTTCTGCACACTTCTCTGCGTCCACGCTGCACAGCTACTTGCTTCATTGAGCTAACCCTTAACATCTCCTCAGACCGCATGCTAAAATGCCTCCTGGTCTTCTGCACACTTCTCTGCGTCCACGCTACGCAGCTACTTGCTTCATTGAGCTAACCCTTAACATCTCCTCAGACCTCATGCTAAAGTGCCTTCTGGTCTTCCACACACTTCTCTGCGTCCGCACCACGCAGCTATTTGCTTCATTGAGCTAACCCTTAACATCTCTTCAGACCTCATGATAAAATGATTCCTGGTGTTCTGCACACTTCGCTGCGTCTGCGCTGCGCAGCTACTTGCTTCATTGAGCTAACCCTTAACATCTCCTCAGACCTCATGCTAAAATGCCTCCTGTTCTTGTACACACTTCTCTGCGTACGCGCTGCGCAGCTACTTGCTTCAATGAGCTAACCCTTAACATCTCCTCAGAACTCATGCTAAAGTGCCTTCTGGTCTTCCATACACTTCTCTGTGTCCGCGCTGCGCAGCTTACTTGCTTCATTGAGCTAACCCTTAACATCTCCTCAGACCTCTTGCTAAAATGCCTCCAGGTCTTCCGCACACTTCTCTGCGTCCGTGCTGTGCAGCTACTTGCTTCATTGAGCTAAGTCTTAACATCTCCTCAAACCTCATGCTAAAATGCCTCCTGGTCGTCCGCACACTTCTCTACAATTGCGCTGTGCAGCTACTTGCTTCATTGAGCTAACCCTTTACATCTCCTCAGACCGTATGCTAAAATGCCTCCTGGTCTTCCGCACACTTCTCTGCGTGCACGCTGCGCAGCTACTTGCTTCATTGAACTAACCCTTAACATCTCCTCAAACCTCATTTAAAAATGCCTCCTGGTCTTCCGCACACTTCTCTGCGTCCGCGCTATGCAGCTACTGGCTTCATTGAGCTAAGCCTTCACATCTCCTCATACCTCATTCTAAAATGCCTTCTGGTCTTCCGCACACTTTCTCTGCGTCTGCGCTGCGCAGCTACTTGCTTCATTGAACTAACCCTTAACATCTTCTCAGACCTCATGTAAAAATGCCTCCTGGTCTTCCGCACACTCCTCTGCGTCCGCGCTATGCAGGTATATGCTTCATTGAGCTAACCCTTAACATCTCCTCAGACCTCATGCTAAAATGCCTCCTGGTCTTCCTCACACTTCTCTGCATCTGCGCTGTGCAGCTACTTGCTTCATTATCTAACCCTTAACATCTCTTCAGACCTCATGCTAAAATTCCTTCTGGGCTTCCATACACTTCTCTGTGTCCACGTTGCATAGCTACTTGCTTCATTGAGCTAACCCTTAACATCTCCTCAGACCTCATACTAAAATGCCTCATGGTCTTCCGTATACTTCTCTCTGTCCGCGCTACGCAGCTACTTGCTTCATTGAGCTAACCCTTAACATCTCCTCAGACCTCATGCTAAAATGCCTTCTGGTCTTCCGCACACTTCTCTGCGTCCGTGCTACATGTTTCATTGAGCTAACCGTTAACATCTCCTCAGACCTCATGCTAAAATGCCTCCTGTTCTTCCGCACACTTCTCTGCGTCTGCGCTGCACAGCTACTTGCTTCATTGAGCTAAGTCTTAACATCTCCTCAGAGCTTATGCTAAAATGCCTTCTGGTCTTCCGCACACTTCTCTGCGTCCGTGCTACGCAGCTACTTGCTTCATTGAATTAACCCTTAACATCTCCTCAAACCTCATGTAAAAATGCCTCCTGGTCTTTCGCACACTTCTCTGTGTCCGCGCTATGCAGGTATGTGCTTCATTGAGCTAACCCTTAACATCTCCTCAGACCTCATGTGAAAATGCCTCCAGGTCTTCCGCACACTTCTCTGTGCCCGCACTGCACAGCTACTTGCTTCATTGCACTAAGGCTTAACATCTCCTCAGACCTCATGCTAAAATGCCTTCCGGTCTTCAGCGCACTTCTCTGCGCCCGCGCTGCACAGCTACTTGTTTCATTGAGCTAACCCTTAACATCTCCTCATACCTCATGCTAAAATGCCTCCTGGTCTTCCGCACACTTCTCTGCATGCATGCTGCACAGCTCAGACCTCATGCTAAAATGTCTTCTGGTCTTCCGCACACTTCTCTACGTCTGCGCTGCGCAGCTACTTGCTTCATTAAGCTAACCCTTAACTTCTCCTCAGACTTCATGCTAAAATGCCTTCTGGTCTTCCACACACTTCTCATTGAGCTAAGCCTTCACATCTTCTCAGACCTCATTCTAAAATGCCTTCTGGTCTTCCGCACACTTTCTCTGCGTCTGCGCTGCGCAGCTACTTGCTTCATTAAGCTAACCCTTAACTTCTCCTCAGACTTCATGCTAAAATGCCTTCTGGTCTTCCACACACTTCTCTGCATCCACGCTACGCAGCTACTTGCTTCATTGAACTAAACCTTAACATCTCCTCAAACCTCATGCTAAAATGCCTCCTGTTCTTCCGCACAGTTCTCTGCATCCACACTGCACAGCTACTTGCTTCATTAAGCTAACCCTTAACTTCTCCTCAGACTTCATGCTAAAATGCCTTCTGGTCTTCCACACACTTCTCTGCATCCACACTACGCAGCTACTTGCTTCATTGAACTAACCCTTAACATCTCCTCAGACCTCATGCTAAAATGCCTCCTTGTCTTCCGCACACTTCTCTGCATCCGCGCTGCACAGCTACTTGCTTCATTGAGCTATCCCTTAACATCTCCTCAGACCTCATGCTAAAATTCCTTCTGGTTAAAAGTGGCATCCCTGCACAGAGGGAGCCGCTGCCGGGTCCCTCCACCCCCCCGGCGCTCCTGCCCAATCGGGGCAGTGGGAGCCTGCCCGAACCGCTTAAAAGCAGCATCCCTGCACAGAGGGAGCCGCTGCCGCGTCCCTCCACCCCCCGGCGTTCCTGCCCAATCGGGGCAGTGGGAGCCTGCCCGAGCCTGCCCGAACCGCTTAAAAGCGGCGTCCCTGCAGGGCGCACCTGCGCCTGGCAGGCCCGCACCCGAGGGCCTCGCCAGAGGGCCCTTTGGCACGGCACAGAGGCGCGCAGAAATCAACACAAGCCAAAAGAAAAATCAGTGGAAACAAGCCGGAAACCTGCGGAACTCAGAAAGGACAAACACCAACAACCGCCACCGCAAGCGCCAGAACACACCAACTGGTACTACAGAGGAAATACGAGACAACCACAACTTCACAGAAAAAGACCCCACCACTCCAAGAACCCAGAACGGAATCTCAAAACAGCCCCTAAACGGCAAGGTATTCCTCGCACACCATGCCACCCTTCCTAGCCCCATCTACCTCCTAACTCCCCTCCTGACCCTCTACCCCTTCCCCACAGACACACTCAATAGCCCCCTCTACCCAGACTCCACAACAACCCAACCCACAAGCATCCACAACCCTGCACCGAACCATTCACACACGCAACCTACACCTGCCCACAACACCAACCCCCCAAACCACCACCACCTCTCCATCTCACTAATAAACATACGCTCAGCCAGAAACAAATACCACATGCTCCAAGGCCTGATCACAACCAAGAAGATCGACATCCTATGCATGACGGAAACCTGGCTAACAGAGAGCAACACAGTAATAATGAACCAACTAACACCTACAGGATACAACCTCCAACACTGCTCCCGAACGCACGCCAAAGGAGGAGGCGTAGCCATCATTGCAAAGGACAACCTCCACCTCAGAGTCCATACTTCAGATACCTCAAATGAAGCAGACATACTTACCCTCACCAACAAACACCTCTCAATATGTCTGATCTACCGTGCACCCACCACAGACACCGACCTACCAAGGATACTACACCTCATTTCCGAAAGCACCAGCTCCTCAAAAAAACAAATAATCCTAGGAGACTTCAACTTCCCATCACTCCAAGACAAACAAGCAGAAACCTTCATCAACGCCATGACAACAATGAACCTGATACAGATCATACAAGAATCAACACACGAAAAAGGGAACACATTGGACCTCATATTTCTAAACTCCCAAAGTGCCTCCTCATACAGAAACCCAGAGATCTCACCAGTACCACGGTCAGACCACTACATCATCAACATATCCCACACCTACCAACGCAAGAATGACAAAGAAAACAAGCATCACACAAGAAGATTTAAAGCATTTATCAAAGAAGACTTCCTGGCACAAACTCTGCCTAAACTCCAAACAAACACCAACAACATTGATGACCTAATTTACAACTGGAACACCACAATCGCATCAGCATCCAATGCAAAATTAGACAATACTACCATCAGACCCGCCTCCTCAAAAGCCCGATGGTTCATCCCCACCTTCCGGAAACTAAAAACCAAACTCAGAAGAACAGAAAGAAAATGGAGAAAAACCAAAAATGAAAAGGACAAAATAAACTACCTATACGAACTCGACGCATACCACTCAGAAACTGACAAATCGAAAAAAGCCTACCACTCAAAAATCCTAAACACAGCCATAAACAAACCTCGGGAACTCTTTCAGATTGTCAAAAAACTGACAAGAGCACCTAGTAACTCTGACCAGCTGCCAAACATCCCATCAGATCTATTGGCCCGACAATACAAACAGCTTCAACAACCAAAAAATCCACACCAGAGCGCCGAGACAACAAAAAGAGACCACTGCACCATCATAAGCAGCGACTGGAATACGTTTGATGCAACCACAGAAGCAGAAATATCATCCACCATCTCCTGCCTTAACACCACCACCTCCCCACTAGACCCCTGCCCCACTGACTGGATAAAGAAATCCAAGAAAGACCTGAGCGCACCATTATCCCACATCGTCAACGAATCCTTCACTCAAGGACGCATGCCGGACATCCTCAAAACCACAATTATTTGACCAACCCTAAAAATGCCTAACCTAGATCCCCTAGACCCCAGCTCCTACAGGCCGATAGCAAGCCTCCCATTCATCGCCAAAATCATCGAGAAGATAATCCAATGCCAGCTTCAAGAACATTTAGACGTCAACAACATACTGGACCCGCAGCAACACGGTTTCCGTCCACTACATGGAGTCGAGACCCTCATGACCACACTGATGAACACCCTCATCATGGGAACTCAAGAAAAACACTCCGGATACACCATGATCTTCCTAGATATATCAGCAGCCTTCGACACCATCTCCCACAACATCCTCATACACAGACTCCAATCAATAGGGATCAAAGATACAGTACTTCGATGGTTCCAGTCCTACCTAACCAACCGACAGCAATTGATCCGCACCAGCACCTCAACCTCACCCCCCTTCCAGCAACATCAAGGAGTACCTCAAGGATCCACACTATCAGCCATGCTCTTCAACATTTACCTCCGACCACTCTGCTCAGTCATACGTACCCACAACATCAACTTCCACATATATGCGGACGACATAATGCTCTATGCCCCAATTACAACCACAAACCCAACGAATGAGCAACTATCAGCCTGCTTCGCTGATGTATCTAAATGGCTGCAAGAGAACAACCTCTCCATTAACATAAAGAAAACTGAAGCTCTTATAGTGACCAAAGACCCAGACTTCAAACCACCTACACACCTCAACATGGGAACTACACAAATTCAAATACAGCCACAAATAAGATATCTGGGCATTATCATTGACCAGGCTCTAACCCTCAAGCAACAAATCACTAAGACCACCGGAACTATATTCCACAAGGCTAAAACAGTACAACGTCTCCGACCTTTCCTCGAACCTCAAGACTTCAGGACAGTAATGCAAGCTATGACACTCCCACATCTGGACTACTGCAATATAATCTACCATGGACTACCCGCCACACAATCCAACCCCCTCCGAACGGCCTTGAACACCACAGCGAGAATTATTCAGAATGCGAGGAAACGAGACCACATCACCCCAATTCTAAGGGACCTACACATACTTCCCCTCGAAGCAAGAATTAAATACAAAGCTATTCTACTCACCCACAAAACCATCCAGCAAACACAGAGCACCCAGCTCCACACCCTACTGACCCATCCAGCCCACAGCAAAATGACCAGACAGACCTCCAGCAACTCCCTCACCATCCTTCACAAAAGAACCAAATGCACTCAACGGACCTGCAACAGAGCCTTTGAACTTTATGCCCCATCCCTCTGGAATTCTCTACCGAGCCACCTCAGGAACAATAACGATCTCCTGTCATTCAAAAACAGCTAAAAACCATCCTATTCCAAGAATATCTCAAAACAGAAACACCCTCCCACAAATAACTACACCAACCCCTCTAGGCCACCCTCAAGAACCCACGATCAAAAACTATGTTACCTTGTCCATGTCTATGTCTATCCTCTGTCAAAATCATCAATATTGCCCTCTTGGTGATGGCCCTATCCCTATGACCGATTAACCCCCCCCCCCCTTTGTTACGCCGCTTTGACCCGGTGAAAAGCGGGATATAAATACAGCTAAATAAATAAATAAATAAATAAAATAAATAAATTCTGGTTTTCCGCACTCTTCTCTGCGTCCACGTTGCACAGCTACTTGCTTCATTGAGCTAACCCTTTACATCTTCTCAGACCTCATGCTAAAATGCCTCCTGTTCTTCCGCACACTTCTCTGCGTCTGCACTGCACAGCTACTTGCTTCATTGAGCTAACCCTTTACATCTTCTCAGACCTCATGCTAAAATGCCTCCTGTTCTTCCGCACACTTCTCTGCGTCTGCACTGCATATCTACTTGCTTCATTGAGCTAACCCTTAACATCTCCTCAGACCTCATGATAAAATGTCTCCTGGTCTTCCTCACACTTCTCTGCATCTGCACTGTGCAGCTATGTGCTTCATTGAGCTAACCCTTAACATCTCCTCAGACCTCATGCTAAAATGCCTCCTGGTCTTCCGCACACTTCTCTGCATCCGTGCTGCACAGGTACTTGCTTCATTGAGCTAACCCTTAACATCTCCTCAGACCTCATTCTAAAATGCCTTCTGGTCTTCCGCACACTTCTCTGCATCCGTGCTGTGCAGCTACTTGCTTCATTCAGCTAACCCTTAACATCTCATCAGACCTCATGCTAAAATGCCTCCTGGTCTTCCGCATACTTCTCTGCATCCGCGCTGCACAGCTACTTGCTTTATTGAGCTAACCCTTAACGTCTTCTCAGACCTCATGATAAAATGCCCTCTGGTCTTCCGCACACTTCTCTGCGTCCATGCTATGCAACTTCTTGCTTCATTGAGCTAACACTTAACATCTCCTCAGACCTCAGCACAGATAACGCCACTTTTAAGCACAATTAACACCACAGCCAAATGCAGAAAAGAGACAAACGCATGCATAAACAGAAAAGTAAAGCTATCGCACAGTTAATGTCAAGAGTATTTACATTTATTTAAATTATAGGAAAATGAGCCGCACATAACAAAATGGTATGCTAATATTGCCTGCGCCCAATGCAGAGAAACGCAGAGAGGACTTTGCAACCAACCTTAGTGCTAATATCTCTACGCCTGGTCTTGAGATGGCTTAAACATCTAGCATGTGCCCCTGACTCTATTTTGATGGTATTGGGTGTGTTCCCTGATGCCTGGAGGAGAAATGTTAAAGATGATCCAGGCATCAGGGAAAGCCCCAGATACTATCAAAATCCTGTCGGGGTCTGCTGCTCCTGACAGAGAGCGAATCCCTAGTGGCCCAATGGCCCTGATCCCTCACCCCCCTCCCAATTAAAAATAAACCTGATGGCCTAGTGGCCCCAAACCTCCCCTCCTCCTACACAACTAAAGATAAATGCAATGGCACTGCGTCCCCCACCCAACTAAAAATAAACCTGGTGGCCCAGTAGCCTCAAACCCCCGCACCCCCTCCCTCCTCCCGGTTCCTTTACAAATGAGCAGGAGCGCAACCCACACGCTCACTCTCTGCCATCTTGAAAAATGGTGGCGCCTGGCCCCACGCAGTGCATCATGGGATGCACCAGGAGGGGTCAGACTATCCTCATATGGCAGTCTGACCCCGCCCAATACATCCAAGGATACAGAGAGGTGGGGCCAGGTGCTGCCATTTTTAAAGATGGCGGCACAGGAACGGGAGCGTTTGGGCAATGCTCCTGCTGGTATGTAAAGGTACAGGGAGGGGGTGGGGGATTTTGGGCCACTGGGCCACCAGGGTTATTTTTGGTTGAGCAGGTGGGGGGAATAGCAGCTGCTGGGCCACTAGGAATTATTTTTAGTTGGGTGAGTGGGGGATTCGGGGCCACTGGGCCATCAGGATTATTTTATCTATTTATTTATTTTATTAACATTTTTATACTGTGATTTCCAGTAGATCAATCACGGTTTACAGGTAACAACAATATGAGTAATACAAAACAGTTATATTCTCATTTACAATAAAACGATGTAGAACTATTTACAGTGGTATAATATGCAGTAACTATATACATAAAACAAGGTGGTGATCGTTCGAGGGAGTGTCTAAATAACATTCTTGAGAGAGGAGGTCGGAGCTGCTTGGTTATGTTTGGGGGGGGGGGGGAGGGGATTTTAAGTTCAGTGTATTATGTGGGTCTTGAATACCAAAGTGGAGGGTAAACAAGTGGATTAGTTTTGGTTGGGTGGGTGGGGGAATTGAGACTGCTGAGGTACCCGGGTTTTGCTTTCTGTCAGGGGCACTGCCCCCCCCCCCCAACAGTATTTTGATGGCATGGGGGGCGTTCCCTGATGCCTGAATCATTTCCAGGCATCGGAGAAAGCCCCCAATGCCATCAAGATACTGTTGGGAGGTCAGTGCCCCTGCCAGAAAGCAAAACCCCTGTGGCTCAGCAGTCGCAATCCCCCCACCCACCCAACCAAAACTAATCCACTTGTTTACCCTCCACTTTGGTATTCAAGACCCACATAATACACTGAACTTAAAATCCCCTAAAACTAATCCTGCAAATTAGCCACACAGCAGCCCTGTTTCTCTGGAAGAACATATAAACTTTTACTGACTTGTGTGCGCATGTGTTTGGCTTGCTCTCCCAGTTTAACGCTGCCGTTTGTGCACAATTTAATGTGCGGCTAATTCGCATATCAGCCCCTTTCTGCATGCCGGGCATTAAAGTCGCATGCTATTGGTGCATTGCAAATAGGCCTAAAAAGGTGATGGCGGTGTTCTGCATCGGCCTGTGTTATAGCCTGCACTAATAGCATTGAGGTCCATATTTTATGGGAATAATGGCTGTACTGTACTTGTAAGTCACCTTTTTACAATGGTCCTTAGAAACACTATGAACAATGATTTGGCCTCGGACCCAGAATATTTTACAGAACTCACTGAATGATGGAGGGATTTATATGGAAACCAACCCTAATACTTTCACACAGCTTCGTTTGGCTGCCTCTCCTGCCCTCTGCAGGGATTTTCTGTTTCCTCAGCGTAGATGTGCTTCCTTATTTCATGAAGTCTTGTGTTGCATGTTTTTTGTTGCTTTGACCGAATAAAACTTGACTCAAGAGTTTGTTATGAAATGGATTCAACTTCAGTGGTTTATTTATGGAGTGGCACATTACAGGTACAACTGTACGAGGGATTTCTACATCTAGCAGTGCCTTGAGAGTTTGTCTGTTATTACCAAACACTGCTCACTATTTGTGCGTCACATTCTAGATTCTGGAAATCAAAGGGCAGCATTGTATTAGCAGCATGCGAAGACACTTGTGTTAGTAGGTTTCCCCACGGATTCCTTTTCAGATCTGCACACTACTCAGCAAAAGTCCAACTTATTGTGCACATCTGTAATGCATGTCAGCTAAATGCTGGTTGTAAAGTGGCATTTCAGAGCCAGCTGTGGACGTTCACTCTATTAATGTCCTGGCAACGCGCCTGCATTATCGTTACTCTTCTTTCGCTTCTCGGTCAAGCTTACACTTTCTTTGTGTGATTTGCTCTACCACAGGCAGTTTTTTTTATTACTTTCATAGGGTTTTATAAATTTCAGTAGGGAAATGACACAAGAAACCTTATTCAAAGCAAAGCAATATTAATTTGTAAGCAAATGCGCACTAACAATAATTGCCAAGGAGCTCTCCTATTACAATCAGAAAATAGCTCATAAAGCTTCGATGTGCAGCTTAGAACTGTCTGCAATTAGACTTCACACTACATGTCCCAGCATGCTGATGAGCTGCCCCCCCGCGCGCAAGCAGCCGGGGTGACCGCGCGCGCTGACGTTGCGGCCACGCGCTCGCGGCGGTGATGGCGGTACGTGGACGCGCAGCGGCAGTAATGGCCGCTCTGGATCGGCGGGCTCCGAGTGTCGACGAGTTTGCCGGGCAGAGCTGGAGCTCCTGGGTCGAGAGGACTGACTTGGTGACGGCGGGCGGTAAGTGAATGCTAATTCCACCAGCTCCGGACGCATAGGAGCTCGAACAGCCATTTATAGCTGCGGAGCGGAGTTGCTGTCGGGCTCCCGACCCTCCCAAACAAAGGAGCTGCTGGGTCCTAGCGCCGTCGTGTTCTCTGCTCGGGGGCGGGGCCAATGAGGCGGGGCGAGGACCGTGAAGGGGCGGGACAGGCAGGGAGATGATCAAAGGGCTGGAGAAGGTTAAGGGGGGATGGAAAAGGGAATAATTAATGCTGGGAGGGGAGAAAGGAAAGGGCCAATGGGGGAGGGGGAAGGGTGTGTGTGGGGTGGTGGAAAGGGAATAGTCAAGGGGGGGGGACCTTGATTACTAAATTTAAGAAATTAATAGTTGAAGTTACAGGTAATTCATATCTTTTCTTCTTGTCTAGCTACAGTGAGGAAAAGGAAACTAGTTCAAATAGTTCCATGTCTGTGATCTAGCAGAAAATCACCGCGTTGGAGGAGGAAAAATACGGGGTGAAATTGAAGTGAGGAAGGAAATCTGCTGTAGAATCTATATGGATTGAAATCCATGTAAAAGGGGGAAGGCAATGGCAGTGGGGGTGTACTATCGAGCGCCTGGCCAGAATGACCAAATGGATGATGAAATGCTCAAAGAAATCAAGGAAGCTAACAAAAGTTACAGCACAGTAATAATAATGGGTGATTTCAACTACCCCGGTATCGACTGGGTCAGTGTCACGTCAGGACATGCTAGGGAGATAAAGTTCCTAGATGAAATAAATGACTGCTTCTTGGAGCAGCTGGTTCATGAACCGACCAGAGGGGACGCCATATTAGACCTAGTCCTTAGTGGAACACCAGATCTAGTGCAAGAGATAAGGGTGTTGGGGCCACTTGGCAATAGCGATCATAGCATTATGGCATTTGATTTAATTAGTGGAGGAGGGATAGTAAGGAAATCCACAGTACTACCTTTTGACTTTCGAAAGGGAGACTATGATAAAATGAGGAAAACAGTCAGGAAAAAACTAAAAGGAGCAGTTGCAAAGGTTAAAGACGTACATCAGGCTTGGCTGTTCTGAAAAATACTATCTTGGAAGCCCAGACCAGCTGTATTCCATGCTTTAAGAAAAGTGGAAAGAAGTCCAAAAAACTGCCAGCATGGTTTAAAGTCGAGGTCAGAGAGGCTGTTGTTGCCAAAAAAGCATCTTTCAGGAAATGGAAAAAAGAGCCAAACGACGAAACCTGGAAACAGCACAAGCACTGGTAAGTCAAATGCAAGGCATTGATAAGGCAGGCAAAGGGAGAATTTGAGAAGAAGCTTGCTGCAGAAGCAAAAACGCGAAGTAAAGACCTTTTCAAGTACATTCGTAGCAAAAAACCTGTGAGAGAGTCAGTTGGTCCATTAGATGATAAAGGGGTTAAAGGAGCACTAAGAGGCGACAAGGCGATAGCGGAGAGACTGAACGAATTCTTTGCTTCAGTCTTTACTGAGGAAGATGTAGGGATGTTACCCATGACTGAAGTGGTATTTAAAGGTGCAGAAGAATTGAAGGAAATATCGATACATCGAGAAGATGTATTACAACTATTAGATAAGCTGAAGAGTAGCAAATCACCTGGGCCGGATGGTATACATCCAAGGGTATTGAAAGAACTGAAATATGAGATTGCAGACCTGCTATTAGTAATCTGTGAATTATCATTAAAATCATCTCTAATACCTGAAGATTGGAGGATCGCCAATGTAACACCAATTTTTAAAAAGGGTTCCAGGGGTGATCCTGGAAACTACAGACCGGTGAGCCTGACGTCAATACCGGGAAAAATGATAGAAACCATCATAAAGAATAAAATTACTCAGCATGTAGATAGTCATGAACTAATGAGAGACAGCCAACATGGCTTTAGACAAGGAAGATCTTGTCTTACTAATCTGTTATGTTTTTTTGAAGGAGTGAATAATCAGGTGGACAAAGGTGAGTCGGTTGATATTGTGTATCTGGACTTTCAGAAAGCCTTTGACAAGGTCCCTCATGAGAGACTTTTGGCAAAACTAAAGAGTCATGGGATAGGAGGCAGTGTACTATTGTGGATCAGGAACTGGTTAAAAGATAGAAAGCAGAGGGTAGGGCTAAATGGCCAATTTTCCCAATGGAGAAAGGTGAATAGTGGTGTACCCAGGGATCTGTGCTGGGTCCGCTGCTTTTTGACATATTCATAAATGACCTGGAAAGTGGAATAACGAGTGAGGTTATCAAATTTGCAGATGACACAAAACTATTTAAAGTTCTTAAAACCCAAGAGGATTGTGGAAAATTGCAAGAGGATCTTGATAAATTGGAAGACTGGGCATCAAAATGGCAGATGAAATTTAATGTGGACAAGTGCAAGGTTATGCACCTAGGGAAGAACAACCCAAACTATGGTTACACGATGCAAGGTTCCACATTAGGAACCACCACCCAGGAAAAAGATTTAGGCGTCATTGTGGATACCATGTTAAAACCCTCGGCCCAGTGTGCAGCGGCGGCCAAGAGAGCAAATAGAATGCTAGGTATGATAAGGAAAGGAATGGAAAATAAAACAAAGGATATTATAATGCCTCTATATCGTTCCATGGTGAGACCGCACCTTGAATATTGTGTGCAATTCTGGTCGCCGTATCTTAAAAAGGATATAGAGTTATTAGAAAAGGTTCAGAGAAGAGCCACCAAAATGGTAAAGGGGATGGAAGGATACTCCTATGAAGAAAGGCTAAAAAGGTTAGGGCTCTTTAACCTGGAAAAGAGACGGCTGAGGGGAGATATGATAGAAGTCTATAAATTAATGAGCGGAGTGGAACGGGTAAATGTAGATCGATTGTTTACCTTATCAGAATATAAAAAGACTAGGGGACATGCAATGAAGCTACAGGGTAAACTATTTAAGACTAATAAAAGAAAATATTTTTTCACTCAACTTGTAATCAAACTCTGGAATTTGTTACCGGAGGATGTAGTAAAGGCTGTTAGTGTAGCTGGGTTTAAAAAAGGTTTGGACAAGTTCCTGGAGGAAAGGTCCATAAGCCATTATTAAGAAGGGACCCAGGATATCAATGCTTGAACCAATACAAGCATTGTGGAACCTGTGTCCCTTGGGGAAACTGCTAGGTACATATGACCTAGATTGGCCACTGTTGGAAACAGAATACTGGGCTTGATGGACCTTGGTCTGACCCAGTATGGCATATCTTATGTTCTTATATGGGGAAATGAATGAGAAGGGAGGCGAATGCAAGAAAGTGGCAGGGGAGCCAATGAGTACTGTAGGGGGAGGTCTGTGGCGTGGTGGAAAGAAGGAGGCGCTATAGTGGAGGCCAAGAAGGTATGATGAGGGGGGGAAAAGGGAGACGAAGGAGCTGTGAGAAGGTTGTGGGCGCGTGGAAATAACTTGTATCTATAGCCTTTACACCTTGCTGCACCGTATCTCTGCTGCTTTCCAAATCCAGGTTACAAACTCATCTCTTCAAGGCTGTTCATGGATCCTGATCCCCTAATTCTCCTGTCCACACCCATGTCTATTTTAAGAATTTCCCCGTCTCCTTTTGCTGTTTGTCTGTCTTAAACAGATTGTAAGCTCTGTGGAGAAGGGACACTCTCTTACTGCGTGTGTGCAGTGCTGTGTATGCCTAGTAGTGCTATAGAAATGATGATTAGTTAGCAGAAGTAGTAGCATGGGGGGGGGGAGTAGGGGGCCAGAAAGAGGGAAGAAAACCGTCAGGGAAGGATGTAAAAACAATGCCAATGGGGGAAGTCAGAGGGGTGAAAAAAGAAGAGCACCATGGGAGATGGGGGGGGGGGGGGGGTTGTTGCGGGGGGGAGGGGGGTTAGGCGGGGGGGTGGGAGGGGGGGGATTGTCATACGGGGGGGGGGGGTGAATGAAGGAGAGCACCATGGGAGATGGGGGGGAGGGATAGTGCCATGGGGAAGGGGGTGAAGCAGGGAGGTGGGAAGGTGGAGAATGTCATACTGGGGGGGGGGGGAATGAAGGAGAGCACCATGGGAGATGGGGAGAGGGAGAGTGCCGTGGGGAAGGGGGTGAAGCGGGAAGGAGGAGAATGTCATACTGGGGGGGTGAAAGACGGAGAGCACCATGGGAGATGGGGTGAGGGAGAGTGCCGTGGGGAAGGGTGTGAAGCAGGGAGGTGGGAAGGTGGAGAATGTCATACTGGGGGGGGGGGAATGAAGGAGAGCACCATGGGAGATGGGGAGAGGGAGAGTGCCGTGGGGAAGGGGGTGAAGCGGGAAGGAGGAGAATGTCATACTGGGGGGGTGAAAGAAGGAGAGCACCATGGGAGATGGGGAGAGGGAGAGTGCCGTGGGGAAGGGGGTGAAGCGGGAAGGAGGAGAATATCATACTTGGGGGGGGGGGGTGAAAGAAGGAGAGCACCATGGGAGATGGGGAGAGGGAGAGTGCCGTGGGGAAGGGGGTGAAGCGGGAAGGAGGAGAATGTCATACTGGGGGGGTGAAAGAAGGAGAGCACCATGGGAGATGGGGAGAGGGAGAGTGCCGTGGGGAAGGGGGTGAAGCGGGAAGGAGGAGAATATCATACTTGGGGGGGGGGGGGAATGAAGGAGAGCACCATGGGAGATGGGGAGAGGGAGAGTGCCGTGGGGAAGGGGGTGAAGCGGGAAGGAGGAGAATGTCATACTGGGGGGTGAAAGAAGGAGAGCACCATGGGAGATGGGGAGAGGGAGAGTGCCGTGGGGAAGGGGGTGAAGCGGGAAGGAGGAGAATATCATACTTGGGGGGGGGGTGAAAGAAGGAGAGCACCATGGGAGATGGGGAGAGGGAGAGTGCCGTGGGGAAGGGGGTGAAGCGGGAAGGAGGAGAATGTCAAACTGGGGGGGGGGTGGTGAAAGGAGAGCACCATGGGAGATGGGGGAGAGGGAGAGTGCCGTGGGGAAGGGGGTGAAGCGGGAAGGAGGAGAATGACATACTGGAGGGGGGGGTGAATGAAGGAGAGCACCATGGGAGATGGGGAGAGGGAGAGTGCCGTGGGGAAGGGGGTGGAGCAGGGAAGTGGGAAGGAGGAGAATGTCATACTGGGGGGGGGTGAATGAAGGAGAGCACCATGGGAGATGGGGAGAGGGAGAGTGCCGTGGGGAAGGGGGTGGAGCAGGGAGGTGGGAAGGAGGAGAATGTCATACTGGGGGGGGGGTGAATGAAGGAGAGCACCATGGGAGATGGGGGGAGAGGGAGAGTGCTGTGGGGAAAGGGCAGGGAGGTGGGAAGGAGGAGAATGTCATACTGGGGGGGGTGAATGAAGGAGAGCACCATGGGAGATGGGGAGAGGGAGAGTGCCGTGGGGAAGGGGGTGAAGCGGAAGGAGGAGAATGTCATACTGGGGGGGGGGAATGAAGGAGAGCACCATGGGAGATGGGGAGAGGGAGAGTGCCGTGGGGAAGGGGGTGAAGCGGGAAGGAGGAGAATGTCATACTGGGGGGTGGGGTGAATGAAGGAGAGCACCATGGGAGATGGGGAGAGGGAGAGTGCCGTGGGGAAGGGGGTGGTGTGGGAAGGAGGAGAATGTCATACGGGGGGGGTGGGTGAATGAAGGAGAGCACCATGGGAGATGGGGAGAGGGAGAGTGCCGTGGGGAAAGGGGTGGTGTGGGAAGGAGGAGAATATCATACGAGGGGTGGGGTGAAAGAGGAAGGAAAGTGAAACAGAGATTGCTATGAGGTTGCGGACCTGGGGGTCTTCTTCTTTTTGTCATCACCGTTCATTTAATTTCCTGCCTTTGCATCCAAGTTGCTTAAAGTGTCTTGCAGCAGATCAGTAATGCGATATGTGGTTAGGCGCATGACTGGGGATGTGGAGTTGTATAAATGGAATAAAGAGAGCAGAGTGAAAGCATAGAGAGCAGTAAGTTGGCGTGAAGGAGCACAGGCGGAACATGTAATAAATGCAGGAAGCAGCCACAGCTCAGCCCGTTCATTAAGGCAATTGTTGTCCTACAGGTTACTGAAGGGCAGTAGATAGTGTCTGTGTCTTGCTGCCTTTGAGGATGGTGCTCATAAGCTGCTTCTATCTCTCAGGCTCGGATTTGGAAGACGGCATTAAGACTGGGGAAAAAATGGATGCAATGACTCTTATTAAAGAAGGTAAGGTACATGACTTGCTGCCCTTCCTGAACTTCCGATCTGTATTCCGACTGCCAGGCATGAAGGACTGTGTTATGTCTGACCTCCTTTTCTGCAATGACTGATAAGGCCCATGGCCTGCTTCCAGCCTGACCAGCCCCTTCTTCTGACTACTGTGGTCAGAAACCAGAGGTCAGAGCGGTGACAGTCCCACTGGTCAGGAGGAGGACAGTGGCACTGCAGGACCTCAGTCATGTCCCCGTCCTTGCTGCGGAGCTGGAGTGTCCTGCTTAGAACTGCACAGTACTGTAGTATCCTGTCACACCGACCCTGGGAAGCAAGAGAGGAGGGGGTGGCTGCAGTTCACAAGCAGAGTGACCATAAATGCACAACTGCAGGGAACGAAGGTGCTTGAATATCATGAATGAGGGTGAGAATGATGATGGGAGTGATTGAGGATCATAAGTGCATTGGTCCTTCCTTTCAGATCTTCTCTGATGCAGGATGCCACCTCCCCTCCCCAAGAAAAGGACCAAATAAATTAACTGGACATACAAGATTTGTAAAGGTTTATTTTTTACTTAGCTTATTCTAAGAACGTATCATTTTCAGTTATTATTTTGACTATGTTGCATATCACTTTTGGGTACCCAGAAGGAGAAATTTTACTTACCATTAATTTCCTTTCCTGGAGTCCTGCTAGACCAGTCCAGACTAGTGGGTTATTTTCCCCTGCCAGCAGATGGGAGACAGAGAAAAGAAAGTAAAACTATGCTGTGACATCTGGTAAAAAACCTAGCACAGCTAGAGGGAGACCTCGGTATTTCCATAACAAGCGATGGAAGGTAGCCAAATCCTCCCAAAGAACCCCTCAGTGAGGACAATTATGTACAATCTCTGCACGGTCCAAAGTGACAAATATACAGAAGGTTGCAGTCGAAGGCACAAGGCTGAACAGGGCAGGTCCTGGACTTGTCTAGCAGGACTCAAGGAAAGGAAATTTACGGCAAGTAAAATTTCTTCTTCTTGATCTTCCTGCTAGACTAGTCCAGACTAGTCGGATGTACCGAAGCTACTCCATCCAGGGTGGGGAAGAAAGTACAGTGGAAGAACACCCGAGCCAAACTGCGTGGCCATTTGGACATGCACGTCTAGCCAGTAGTGCCACACGAAGGAGCCAAGGAGGACCAAGTTGCTACCCTGCAGTTGTTCAAGGACGATGCATGAGATGACTCCGCTCAGGAAGCTGCCTGGGCATGAGTCAAATGAGCCTTGAGGTCTGGGATAACAGGTCTACCCTGCATCAGGTGGGCTGAGGCAATAGTGTCCTTGATCCAGCAACCTAGGGTTGCTGTGGATGCCACTTGTCTTTTCCATGGTCCGGCGAAAAGGACTAAAGTAATTGGAAAGACAAAAGTAATTTGTCACCCTCAAGTACCACAGGAGTGCCTGACGGAAGTCAACAAAACGCAAGCCTTTGTTTGGTCTGGTGAAAAGGCCAGCAAGAACAGCACCTGACTGATGTGAAAGGGAGAGAGCACTTTGGGCAAGAAGGAGGAAACCGGGCAAAAAGTCATCCTTTCATCTGAGAATGTCAATAAGGAGTTGCGGCAGGAACGCACCTGCAGTTCTGACATCTGCTGAGCAGAAGTGATAGCTACCAAGAACAACGTTTTCAGGGACAGATCCTTGACAGTTGAGCGGCTCGATGGGCAGACACATGAGAGCTCAGAGAACAAGTGTCAAGCCCCACAGTGGGACTGGGGGGTCTACTAGTGGAGAAAGTGGCTCACACCCTGGTGTGCCGCCAGCACATGGCCTGGCACCAGACAACAAAAACAGGAAAGTGCCGCTATCTGCACCCTGATTGGGCTCGACAAATCTTTCTCAACGCCCTCTTGAAGGAAGACTAGAATTGAGAGGATCAAGACCATGGGGAAAGGTGACATTGACGACACCAGTTCTCGAAGAAATACCAGACCCAGGCATAAGACAATGAGGTGGAGCGCTGCCTGGCCTTCAGCAAGGAATAGCCCTTATGCCTTAAGTGACCCTCCTGTCCCCGAGGCACAGGGGCTGGGAGGCTTGGAGACAGATGATGTTTGCGTACCACGGCCGAAGAGGCCAGTCTGGAGCCACTAGGATCACTAGACCCAGGTGATCCTCCATCCTCCAAAGGACTCAGGGTATCATGGCCCATGGGGCGGGACACACACAGCAGGTGATCTGGGGGTCCAGGGCTGGACGAGTATATCCACCCTCTTGGACATGGGCTTTGAACAGTGGCTGAAGAAGGAGAACCCAGTCCAAAACATGGTAAACAGAAAGACAGTTACTTTTATTAAATTATAACGGGATATAAGCCAAGGGACCCGGTAGGGTTTGTATTAAATGCCATTCTTTTTGTGAAATTTTAATAATGCTGTGTGAATGTTGTGAATACAGGAGAGGACACACCATCCCTACCTCAGACGTCTTTTCTCGTGGTTGTAAAAGTAACCTGTGAACAGAAGAAGAAACGTAGTAGGAGTGAATCAGCGGAATTTGTTGATGCATCTGCATCACTTTTTTTCTACTCTAAAAAATGTTTTTCTTTTTCTTTCCTTATTATCTCTTTGTGGTTTAAAACGCTCTTTTTAACATGAATCAGCTATGGAAAGGGGTGGCCGAGACAAGTTACGGACACGTCCGCAACAACCAAAAATGAATACAGAGATCAGGATCAGGAGAGATCGTAGGCCTATCACAATCAATACAGGGGTCGTGGGTGGGGAGGGGCCGGTGGAGGCCAGACAGGTCCACAGAGAGGAAGTATTGAAGTTTAATATAGACAGTAATGTTATAAATATCTCCAAATATACACTTACGCGAGACAAAGAATCATTGTTGAATAAGGGGCTGTCCTTTGTGCCTGTGAGGAAATATAACCCATTTGAAACTCATATAGATCTTTATAAATTTTTTCAAAAAGTCCGAATTTGACATTTCTTCACCAGCCAAAGAGCCACAACTAATGATTCTTCCATTGTAAGCAGTAAGTCTAATTGCGTCCTCCTCCTCCTCATACAGACCCTTTGATTGAAGCTTTTGAACGAGTTGTGTTAAAGGAAGTTCATGGGGAGGGGTGACCTGCATGGAGTGGCAGGTGCACCTACTCTTGCCATCTTACTGGGCAGACTGCATGGACCATACTGGTCTTTATCTGCTGTCATTTACTATATTACTAAAGAGTTGGTTAAAGACACACGTCCCTCTTTTTATAATCTTACGCACGGAGAGAAAGAAGCAATAAAGTCATTACAAAGAAACAATCAAATCATTATAAAACCGGCTGATAAAGGCGGAGCAATAGTCATTTTAGATAAAGATTTCTATATGTCATTCACGGTCCTAAGTGTAAGGTGAGCCTACCCCTGAAGAAGAATCTTTCGAAACACGGCCTGTGTCGGGTCTGGCCTCCCTCATATTTATGGATCAATAAAGATTTTTATACCTGCCTACGTTTCTGTACTGTTGCTGTTGCCTACGTGGCAGTTTGCTGCTTTTGTCTTGGTGACTTCACCAGAGGCAGGTCTTGTCAGTCAAATCTGATTGATTTCTTTGACTGGGTGACCAGGGAGTTGGACCGAGGGAGAGCCCTAGATGTGGTGAATTTAGATTTCAGTAAAGCCTTTGACACTGTTCCTCACAGGTGACTTATAAACAAACTGAGCACTCTAGAGATGGACCCTAAAGTTACTGCTTGGGTTAGAAATTGGTTGGGTGGGAGGCGACAAAGAGTACAAGTAAATGGAGCTCACTCTGAGGAGAAGGATGTTATCAGTGGTGTGCCCCAGGGATCTGTCCTTGGTCCGATTCTTTTTAACATCTTTGTTAGTGATATAGCGGAAGGGCTTTCAGGTGAGTTTTGCCTCTTTGCGGATGATACCAAAATCTGCAATAGAGTAGACACCCAGGAAGGGGTAGATAACATGAGGAGGGATCTAGCTAAGCTTGAAGAATGGTCTAGAATTTGGCAGCTGGGATTTAATGTTAAAAAATGTAAGGTCATGCATTTGGGCTGCAGCAATCCAAGGGAGCAATATAGTATAGGGGGTGAAGTACTTTTGTACACTGAAGAAGAGCAGGACCTAGGCGTGGTTGTGTCTGATGATCTTAAAGTAGCTAAACAGGTAGAAAAGGCGACGGCAAAAGCTAGAAGGATGCTTGGGTGCATACGGAGAGAAATGGCTAGCAGAAAAAAGGAGGTGATAATGCCTCTGTATAAGTCTTTGGTGACCTCATTTGGAGTATAGTGTGCAATTCTGGAGACCGCACCTTCAAAAGGATGTGAACAGGATGGAGTCGGTGCAGAGGGTGGCTACTAAAATGATTAGTGGGCTTCATTATAAAGCATATGAGGACAGACTGAAGGATCTTAATATGTACACCTTAGAGAAAAGGTGGGATAGAGGTGATATGATTGAGATGTTTAAATACCTCCGTGGCATAAATGTTCAGGGAGAAAGCCTCTTTCAATTGAAAGCAAGTTCTGCTATGAGGGGACATGGGATGAAGTTGAAGGGAGATAGATTCAGGAGTGATATGCAGAAATATTTCTTTACGGAAAGAGTGGTGGATCCGTGGAATAGTCTCCCAGTGGAGGTGGTAGCGATGAGGACAGTAACTGAATTCAAAAAAGCATGGGACCAACACAGAGGATCTCTAAAGGTAAAAAGTGGACTGTTGTAGTTGTTGATATGGAAGGACAGACTAGATAGGCCACGTGGTCTTTTTCTGTCGTCATATTTCTGTGTTTCTACCTTTGGTTAGATGGGGACCCCACTGTCTCTTTAAAAATACCCATTGACAATTTAGTTATCACAGCATTTGAGATTGGATATATCACTAAAAAAGAGAGATTTTCTTATAGTTGATACACCTGTTGTTCCAACTATTTACATCATTCCAAAGATTCACAAATCCATAGAGGCCCCTCCTGGGTGTCCTATTGTTTCAGCAATTGGGTCCCTTCTGGAGCCTATTTCCCAGCTTTTAGATATCTTGTTGCATGGAGGAGATGGTGGTCTTATGTCTGTGACTCCTCTCATGTCATTAAAATTCTTTCCTTTTTACAAGATTTTAGTTCTGATCTCATTCTAGTCACATTAGATGTAGAGTCTTTATATACCAACTTTCCACAGATAGAGGAAATCAAGATTGCTGTCTTCTTACTAGGAAGATGCACAAACGGATTCCTACAGCTTTTTTACTTACTCTGGCTCAGGTTGCCCTTTGTGAGAACTATTTTTGTTTTTGTTTTATAAATAGATCAAAGGGGTAGCCGTGGGGTCCTCCATCGCCCCTGACATTGCCAATTTGTATGTGTTTGACTTTGAAGAAAATTTTTTGAAGGATCACCAATTTAAGGCCAATATTAAATTATGGATTCGTTACATAGACGATATTTGGTTCTTTAGGATGGCCCTTTGGAATCACTTTCTGATTTTAATAAGTGGATCAATGAATGTGATGCCAATTTCCGGTTCCAAATTACTTATGATCTCCACCGGATCCCTTATTTAGATCTGCTTATCAAGAAAACTAATGATGGGTTCATTACCACACTATACAGAAAGCCCATTGATAGAAATCATCTCTTGCACTTTGAAAGTTTCCACAACCCAGCATTAAAAAAGAACCTTCCTGTAGGACAGTTTTTGAGAGTACGCTGGGTTTGTACCACGTTACAAGATTTTGAGTCCCAAGCAGGAATAATGAAGAATAGCTTTGTAGCAAGGCATTACCCCTCCAGGCATGTCAGTCATGCATATAAAAGGGCTTGTGAGTCCTCTCGTGAGTTACTTTTACAACCACGAGAAAAGAAGTCTGAGGTAGGGATGGTGTCTCCTCTCCTGTATTCACAACATTCACACAGCATTATTAAAATTTTACAAAAAGAATGGCATTTAATACAAACCCTACCGGGTCCCCTTGGCTTATATCCCCTGTTACTTTTATTAAATTATAACTGTCTTTCTGTTTACCACGTTTTGGACTGGGTTCTTCTAATCTACATGGAATCGTGCTCGTGTGTTGGACTACCTTGAAGGAGGAGACCTTGACATTAGCTGCCATTGTCATCCTGTCCACTCTTGGGAGGCCCCACCGAGCCATTATCCATTTGAATGCCCATGGGGCAATTTCCCAATCCCTGGGATCAAGGAGGTGATGGCTGAGGAAATCCACTTCTGACTGTCCTCATCTGCAATGTGCTGGTCTGTACTACTACTTAAGCACTTGGAGGTGCAGTTCCACACAGGGAAACGGTAGAGACATTTCCTGAACTAATCCCAGGCACTTTGTTCCGCCCTGGCTATTGACATAACCCATCGCGGTTGCTTTGCCCAAGAGGACTTGCGCAGCGCTCCCATGGAGCAGCTCGCTTAAATGCAGCAATGCTAGATGGATGGCCCTGGCCTCTACATGATGGATGGCCCATTTCACTTCCACCGGAGACCACTGACCCTGTGCTGTCTGGCCAAGACGGTGAACTCTCCAACTGGAGAGACTGACATTGGTGGTGAGGAGCACCTGGGTTGGAGTTTCGAGGGGCATCTCCCTCAACATGTTATCAAGGGAGGCCCACCAGTGGAGGCTGTGTCAATATAAGAGAGGAAGCAGGAAGTGGACTCAAGTCCTATGAGCACAGGAACTAGCCATTTAGCAAGGCCCATTGTAAAGGAGGCAAGTGTGCTTGTGCCAAAGGCACCAGCTCCAGGGTTGCGGCCATCTGAAGGAGTCCTGAAGGAAATTCCACGTCTGTGGAAATGGTGGTATGCTGGTGACCTCCGTGATCAAGACGTCAACCCTGGGAAACTGCAACCACTTTCTAAGGCTGTTGGTGACCGGGCGACCCAATTGCTGGGCCTTCTTGAGGGGTTTTGTTGCAAATTCAGGGAGAGAGAACGCTCTAAGTGGGACAAGTGAGAAAAGGCTCTGGATAGGCTCCTGATGCCAAGGATCAGAAGTGGAAGGAATCGGAACGGGCCTGGAGGTCCAGAGAGAGCTCCGGACATGATGTGCAGTTCAGTGGCACAAGTTCCTAGACTATTCAAGGAGGGAGGGGAGGGGGGAGGAAGGGGATATCTCCTCTCTTACCTCCTTCGGGCAACCAGAGACGCCACCATTGAGACTTTCTATGGTCCATCTCCCTCAAAAGGCGTTCCCTCCCTCCTTCGTGCATTGGAGGCAGAGCTCTGTGAAACTAAAGGCTTCGTGGGGGGAATGGCGGAAATGTCCTCCCCAGGGTATCTACATCACTGAAAAATTCTGCCTCACTCCAATAAGGTACTTCAGAAGGGGCCACGGACCATCCCAGACAGAGTCCTGCCCTCTTGATCATTTGCGGGAACCGCCAGCAAGGACTATAGGGGAGGAGTTGGCAGCAGTGGAAGAAGGGGAAGAGGACCGGCCTTGACACTCCCTTCCTCGCCTTTCTGAGACCGGCAATTTTGGAGGGCCAATAAGGCTTTGTCTTTTGAACCCCCCTTTTGTAGCTCCACACATGCAATGTTGGAAGAAAAGAGATGGGCAAAAAAAAATCTGTACTTAGCTGTGGGAGTCCGACAGCCGCTGTCGACTATCTCTGACTGACAACACTTGGCCTATGTTGTGACTGCTGTGTTTGAGAGTGCTGCGACTGTGGAGAAAGAGGGCGAGCAGACTCTGTGTCGGCCACAGGAGCCGTTCCCATGGTGAAATTCGGCATCACAGAAACAGTAGGTCTTCCTGGAGAAGAGCATGGATAATCCCTGATGTGGAAGGTGGCAACGAACCCTCAAATGCATTGAGAGCCAGAACCACTAATAAGGACGCTGAATTGGCAGCAGTCTCCCCTGGATTTATCTGTGCATGTGGCGCAGAGACGATCTACAAGGGAACCATCGCCACTTACTGCAGCCGAGGCATCAGGGCAATGAGGTAGGCGCCGATCCCAATGCGCCCGTGAGTTACACTTGTAGCCAGGAGCTCGCCCCAGGAGGAAGAGAGAGAGAGGACCACCAGAGGAGTATCTCATATACTCCCTGGGGTCTCAGCTGGCTCTAAACCGGCACTGCTTGAATGAACCAGTCTCAAATTCCTATGACCAGGAGGCTGCAGGCCCTTAAGGAAGGAAAAAATGCCCGTTGCGGCCAGCCTGCAACAGGCCAGGAGGGACGTTCAGGCGGGCGGAAGGGAAAAAAAAGGCACAGGTATCACAGCAAATGCTCACGGTTAGAGTGCTGCAGCCTTTTTTGCCGCTGGTGCGGCAGCCTGCACAGATGGGGTCAAAGACGTCGAGGCGGGAAAAGGCGGGATCACACGCAGACACTCATGGTTAAGTGCGCAAGCCGCCCCCTTTTTGCTGCCAGGGGTAAGTTCCAGTTGACGTGATACTCTGCAGTTGTTGGCGATGGGAAAAAGGTGGCGATCCACACTGCAGCCTCAATGCTGCAATCCCCACCCCCCCCATTCTTCCTACTCCTCTATTCCCCCCACCCACACCCCCCGGAGAGCACAGGGGGAGATGAAAGTGCGGTCTCGAGAAAGTGGGGATATGCGGGGGATGGTGGGAGGGGGATGGGGGTATGGCAATGAGGGCGGGGGGAGGGAGGAGGAACACTAGAATCAGCCAGTATAAGGAGCGATACAGCGTTATATATTTATTTACATTATATGATATACTGCGCTATTCTGCATTCAGTGTGCGGTTTACATTGAACAAACTGAAATTACGTTTTGAAACAGGGCCATTGTAAAACTTGGAGATAACTATTTTACAGGGAACAATGTGGCTATGGAGGGTTAAGTGGCTTGCCCAAGGACCACAAGGAAGCACCTGTGCAGGGGACTAGAACGGAAAAACACCCCAGTCCTTCCGGCCCAAGGTTGCTGTCCTCTAGTGGGATTTTTGAAACCACGGAGCCTTCCGGCCTATGAACATCCCTTGCCCCAACCAACTAGGCCCAAACTACATCCACGCTCCATAAAAAACCCATATGAAGACGGTGTGAAGGGTGAGGGGGGGGGGATAAAGAGAAAAGGGAAAAGACAAAGGCCGAGAGTAAGGTTTTTTAAATAGAGTTACCCAGGAGGATCCTCGTGATCCAAAGCCCTCCACCAAGCTATGTTGGGCTCTTCTAGTCAGGAGCGTAGCACCCAAAAGTAACAGATAACCACAAAAAAAAACAAAAGGGGGGTCCATACAACTACCGGGGTGGGATGTAATGTAAATCGAGTGGCCCCGACGCTGCACGTTTGCACCCCAGACTGGCGGTAGAGGAGCTAAATTAGGACCGCTATCCTAAGCCCCTCTGGAAAGAAAGAATTTCAAGCTAACAGACAGAAAAGGAAAGAAAACCTACACTCTGTGAGACAGAGAAAATACCGAGGTCT